>WBZZ01000546.1:0-5000 GCA_019918135.1 Paulinella micropora
CAACCAGGAAATTCAGATAATCATGACAATCTATCGAGAGGACGAGGCAGTTAGGGAACCAAGATGGTTTCATAGACAAAATCCGGTGGTACGTACGGCGCGGACGCCAGCGATCGAGCCACCCACTGACCCGTCCCTCAGAAAGGATTGGCGAGGCTACCGAAAGACTTTGGAGCGCATGTCCACCAAGGAAACCACACGCAGCAAGGCATGGTTCCCCGAGGAAATAGCATGGAGAAAAGATATAAACGCAGGCTTTCAACTCGATGCCCGCGACACCGACGAAGGACTGGTTTTTCTTCCAGCAGAGGTGGTGCAGGTGGAAGGCGATTATCTGCTGATCACCTACATTGAGTGGGGGCGAGAGTGGGACATGTGGCTTTCTCGTTGGTCGAACAATTTGCAACCGCGCGGCGGACAAGTCAGCCTCGACTACGAAAAGGCGGTCAAGCAGGCCGAGCTGAAAGACAAAGAAGCCAGGCTACGATTGCGCAAGGGTGACCCGGTGACTTTGCACGTGGGACTCAACCAGTACACACACACACAAGTAGAAAAGGAGACAGAAGAGGAGGTTGCCGTTATGTTCACGGGCCCTTATTGCGAGAAGCCGCGTTTGTGTTGGTATCACAAGCTGAACCCGCACCTCCACCCCGGTCACCAGAGCTCTGCCGCCGATCTCGAAGCCTGGCTGCAATTGGACCTGCGGGAGATGATACGCGATCGGCAGTTCCCGGCCCTCCACCTCGACATGCGCCGACAGCTGAAGGTCGGGGAAATGCTGTATGCGGTGGACCGCAAGCTGCAGTGGAAGCAGTGCATCGTCAAGGTCCGTATCGGCGACATGGCAGAAGTGCGATTTCCTGAAGACAAGTCTGCGCTGTGGTACTCAGTTTGGAGCAACAACCTAGAGTTCAACCTCTATGATAATCTAGACACGAGCATGCGCCCAACAGCCGGGCACCTCCTGCCGGAACCCTTCCCTATCTCGGGCTCGGAACGGGATGGTGGCATGACCTTGGTCAAGTGCCCTGCGGACAATTCCTGCTTCTTCCACGCCATCACTTACGCCTGCGAGCGAGGGCCCTTCCAAGGATTTACCAAGGAGGGTTGTATTTTCATGGACCTGCACGATGCGTTGAGGCAGCGGCTGCGCATCAGTCAGGAGCTGCAGAGCAACAAGGCGCTGGCCGACAATCTAGCCAATTTTGGGTTCGACGTGGCGAAGCTCCGCCAGCAGGTGTTGGACCCGGGCTACTGGGGCGGTGTGGACCCGGAGCTTGGCATTGTGGCAGAGCTCTTCCAAACACAATTCGTGGCCTTCGAAATCCGTGGTCAGGGAGGCCCGATGGCTTATATGCGTCCGATCAACAAGGCCAACAAGTTCCGGCGGCGCGCGTTTTTGGTCTATTCGGAGAGCCATTACGACGTGCTGGCCTTCGAATACCATGCCAGCCAGTCCTCCGGGGTGCGCCGTGAGCCTAGGCATCAGACCATCTTCGCCGCAGACGACGAGCTGGCCCTGCAGCTGGCTAAGAGGTTGGTTTCGTTACTGCATTTGAACGCCACCAAGGCGGCGCGACCGAGCCAGCAAGAGGTGCTCTGGCTGCGGTCATCCGAGGGCGAGGATGAGGTGGGGCGTGCAGGGCATGAGGTCTTGAAGCGTGTGTTATCTCGCTCTTTGAGCAACCCGGTCGAGTCCACACGTAAAATGCAGAAGCCGCTGTTTCGACCGCGGCTCATCAAGCAGATCAGTCTACAAGGCGGAGAGCTGCAGGCTGTGGAAGAAGAGGGCTCGCTTGCCCGCTCGTCAGAAAAGGGCAAAACGGAATTGGAAAAAAGCCAAACAGAACCCAAGGTGCTGGGGCCGCTGCAGCTGGTGCAACGGCAGCATTCCATACAACGTACGCTTGAGAGAGAGAGAGAGAGAGAGAGAGAGAGAGAGAGAGGAGAGGCAGACAGGCAAACAGACAGATCTGAGAGTGTTGGCACAGCCAGCATTGTATGGTGAAATTAGACACATGTGTGTGATTTAGTTCGGCTTGTGTGCTATTGTTATTGTTGTATTGCTATTGTTGATGATGTTTATGATTGTTGTTGGTGTTGTTTGCTGATGTTGTGGCTGACTGTTGTGTGCTATCGCAGCGGAGCATCAGCATTGGGCTATTGGGAGCGGACCCGAGGGCCAGGGCGAGCCGCTCGTGCGACAGCTTTCACTGCATGGTAGTTGCTCTATAGAACCCTTTCCGCTGTCAACTTATCTATCTGGCAGCTCTCTCTAGATGCTGATTTCTCTGTCCTTGCACCGTTTCTTTTCTTTACTTCTCTATGTGACAGCTCTCCCTACAGAGCATTTGTGTTTGCATACTTTTTTCCTAAGATATCCTCGTTTTTGGCACATTTTGCTGGTGCTTCTTTGTTTTCTGCCTCGAGTTTTTTTTTTTTTTTTTCCGACACAAGGAGCAGCGACTCCTTGTTGTGTGCAACGGACTGACATACTTACATTTGACTGATGCTGCAGAAGGAACATGAGATGTTCACATTCACACATTTAATATAAATATGAAAATCCTTTTCAGCACCCTCCGTGTCCAGCGCAGCCTTGCACTGTCTGCTGGTCTCTGTCTGTTCATCCTTCTAGATTGGCGGGTTGACCCCTCGCTCCGCCCGGCCAAGATCGCCACCTCTAATATTAAAGAACCGCTGGGACCCTCTGGCCCTGACGCTGGTGCTGCCACCGACACGGTCCGCACACATGACCAGTCCTTTGTTATTGTTTATTACTTATTGTTGTTCCTGTTATTTATGTCTTGTTGTTGTTGTTGTTGTTGTTGTTGTTGTTGTTGTTGTTGTTGTTTTTGTTTTTGTTGATTATTATTATTATTATCCCTGAAAGGTGTTGGAGAAGGGGTTGGGGGTTTGGGGGAGGGGGAAAATGAAAATTGTGTAACCCCCCCCCCCCCCCACCCACCCACCCACCCGCATTTCGGCACCCCTGTCGGAATAAATCATGGTTTGTGGGAACCAGGAGGAGTTTGGAGCTCATATTGGCAGGGTGGCTAGCCCCAGACTCCATGTTGATGCTGGTATAATTTTTTTGAAATTCACGCAAAAATTTGCGTTAGGAGAGTGTCCTGAATGCCAAATTTCCTTGTTTTTTTCCGCATCCCTGTCGGAATAAATCATGGTTTGTGAGAACCAGGAGGAGTTGGGAGCTCATATTTGCAGGATGGCTAGCCCCAGACTCGATCTTGATGCTGGTATAATTTCTTTGGAATTCACGCAAATATCTGCGTTAGGGGAGTGTCCTGAATGCCAAAATATCTTGTTTTTTTTAGCCTATTTTCTGCTCTCCCATCGGAATAAATCATGGTTTGTGGGAACCAGGAGGAGTTGGAAGCTCATATTGGCAGGGTGGCTAGCCCCAGACTCGATGTTGATGCTGGTATGATTTTTTTTGGAATTCACACAAATATTTGCGTTAGGGGAGTGTCCTGAAGACCAAAATTCCTTGTTTTTTTAGCCTATTTTCTGCACCCTCGGAATAAATCATGGTTTGTGTGAACCAGGAGGAGTTTGGAGCTCATAATGACAGGGTGGCTAGCCCCAGACTCTATGCTGATGTAATTTCTTTGGAATTCACGCAAATATTTGCGTTAGGGGAGTGTCCTGAATGCGAAAATTCCTTGTTTTTTAGCACATTTTCTGCACCCTCGTCGGAATAAATCATGGTTTGTGTGAACCAGGAGGAGTTGGGAGCTCATATTGACAGGGTGGCTAGCCCCAGACTCGATGGTGATGCTGATATAATTTTTTCGAATTCACGCAAATATTTGCGTTAGGGGAGTGTCCTGAATGCCAAAATTCCTTGTTTTTTGGGAGTACTTGCCGGTACCTCCGGCAATTGAACGTACCCTGTCGATGGGGAAGGGGGGGGTCTGAACGTACCCTGTCGATGGGGAAGGGGGGGTCTGGGGGCCCTTCCCCCGGGAACCCCAGCCCGGCAATTGTACGTACCCGTTTTGGTCGCGGGTGGCACCCAAACCAGAAAATTGAGGTCTTTTTGCCACCAGGCGCCGTTTGCGCACACCAGAGGGATTCAGCGGCTAATATTTGGTGTATCTGACACTTCTTTATTAACGCTCTTCGGAAATATAAAAATTGTGGCCCCGGGTGGCCTACACACCGGGAAATTGAGGTTTTGCGTCACCAGGCGCCGTTCGCGCACACCAGGGAGTTTGAGGCTGATGTTTGGTGTACCCGACACCTCTCGGTGAGCTCTCTTCCGAGATCCAAAAAATTTGGTGCCGGTTGGCACAAAAACCAGAGATTTTAGGTTTTTGTGCCACCAGAGCTTATACTTGCGTTCTGCTGATACCTCCGGCAATTGAACGTACCCTGTCGACGGGGAAAGGGGGGGTCCGGGGGACCCTTCCTTCGGGAAACCCAGCCCTGTAACTGTACGTACCCGAAGCGAATTAGCCGGCACCAAATTGAATGGCTGGAATTGCTCCAAGGCTGTAAAAGTTGTGCATGTGAGACTGAGAAGAAAGGCGACCTTGGGAAGAGAGGGAGGGGGGGGGGGGGGGTTGCGCGAAGCGCACCGCATTCGCGCACCGCAAATCATCCTTTCAGGTGTTGGCGCAGCCCCTAGTTATTATTATTACTATTATTATTATTATTATTATTATTATTATTACGCCTCAGATATAGTAAATCTGCCTTGGAGTGTTGACTGTGACATATTTGAGGGAAATCCCGATGAAAAAACCTAGTCACACTTGCTAAACAGAGTTCCAGCCCAATGGCCTCAAGGCGTTAAACTGTGACGCCAACTCATAACCCTTTGGTGGTAGATGCTGGGGAGGAGGGTCGTTGCGCGCGTAAAAGATCTTAAACTCCGCATATGCTGGTTGATAGCCCAGGACCCAGCAGACACCAGATTGTTATGGGTGGGGTTTCGAGGCAGCTCTAGCAACCGCGCTTGGTGTATGCACTTGCAC
>WBZZ01000546.1:10000-12500 GCA_019918135.1 Paulinella micropora
CGCCAACCCCGCGCTGCCGACCCCGCCTCGCCGCGCGACAGGGGTTGGCGTAGGGGGCCCCTTTGCAGTTTATGGCATTTAATTGTACACAAACACTGTAGTTTTATGACATCTAATTTTACAAAAATACTATAATTTTTATAAGAGAATACTTGCTATAAATTTTGAAACTGAAGTATCAAAGAAACTAAATACAAATAATGTTTATATTAACATTTTTCTTTTATTAATAGTACGTGAATATAATCAATTATATTTAAAGTTAGAATTACTTATATTTTACTTTTGTCTAGCGGGCAGGGGGTTGGTGTAGGGTGCCACTTTCCAGTTTATGGCACTTATAGTAATTTTACACAAACACTATAGTTTTAATAACCAAAAAATACCTGTCAACTTGATACAGTGTTTGATACAGTGGAAGCAGGAGGCTCCTTTAAACCGTAGGCTTTAATACATTTACTTTACACATACACAACTTTAATAAAATAATACCGTATGATGTGTTACGGCGATAGTGACGATATTTAATAACCCGCAGAACCGTGATAGTACCCGTAATGGCCCGTGGCCAGTAAAACTATTTGTGTCACGGGCCTCAGCGGCCGGTACGGGTGCCGCCTCAGCGGCGGCGTGTGTAAAATGACCAAGTTGCGAGGCTCGGAAACTTTAAGTTTGAAGCCGCTAGTACTAGAAGCTTTATGGCCACTGCTTAGAACGCCGCCGCTGGAACGAAGGACTCATGACCCGAGTGTCCGGCCCGTGCGTTGGCGATCAGTCTGACTCCGCAGGACTGCATTCAGGCTCCTGCCAGTGATGTGGGCCAACTACCACCGCCGCACCCCGCAGCACTGTCCAGTGTGGACCTGTACAGTCTCCGCTGCGAGTGAGTCTGAGGGCGGGCCGTGACTTGAGTCGAATTTAACTTCCGTACAGTGAGTAGTAAGATGACTGAGCCCGTCAGTCAACAACTTGCGCAAAATCAGTGTGCACGGTGTTATCAGTCTCAGACAGCCTCGAGCCGCAACGGCTCTTGAGTTTCGGCTCTTGAGTCAGGGTCACACTCTGAGCCCCTCAGCTGTTTCCGCTCTTCAGAATAAACTGAGACGGTAGTCTTCAGAATCGAGCGCGACCCATAATTTCCTCTAGCCGACCGCAGCCAAGTTCGTGGCGGCCGCAGCCTGAGTAATGTAGCCGCCATATTTACAAAAAGCTCAAGTTTTTGTCTTCCATATTTACAAAAAGCCCAAGTTTTGGTCTTCATGTATAATTGAAGACCATGATTCAGTGAAAAATTACTATCAACGTCGCAATAAAGGTCATAGTGCAAGCTACCAGGAGTATTCAACTTCAATCTAAGCTTGATCGCGGCCGACTCCACAAAGGCGCCTTGAAACTTTGTCTGCAATGGAGCACTTGGGGCTGGCAAAGCCCGTCTCTTAGTCACCTGCTAGGACTGGCAGCTAGCAGCAGCACTTTCAGCAGCGGCCAAGGCAAACAGGAATTCGAAGCACTCAAGGAAATTAATCCTTAAACGTCTGGTTTTATTTCCGATGAATTCAAGTCGGGTAAAGAGACTCCTGGTTCAGGGAAGTCTTACTCTACTGCGATTCACTGACACATCGACGTCCCCATCATCAAACCTGACTGAATAAGTTCCATCTTTGTTCCTTGCATGAGTAATGACACCATTGAAGAAATTTCGTGAGCGGTACTTGGCGCAAACTCGCTGGCCCACTGCAAATTCAGAAAAGGAAGACCGAGCCTTAATATCTCTTTCAACAGTGGTGGAAACTTTTGCGGGAGTAAGAATGATTCTAAAGCATTTAGGTCTGATTCGCTTGAGGTGAACTTGAGACTTCTTAGACAGAGATCCTTGAGCTGTGGGTTTTTGAATTTGTCTGCAACAACTAGCACGTCAAGAATCTGGGCACTAGTCAAGACAGGACCGCTGAGAACTCCATTGGTCATGTTGTCGCTTAGCGTCTTGATGCAATCATTTTCAATGGTCTGGCAGCCATACTGATGAGCGATACAGTAGAGAATGACCACCTCGGAATGTGTAAAAAGCTTGGCGTAGATTATATTTGACGAATAGACAGCCTTGAGAAAAACAGAAAAATGCTTCGCAGAGAAATCAACGTGAATAGTGTGTTTTTCTTTGAAAGTTTGCATCGCTGCGCTGAACACCTGTAAACATGTACAGAAAAATGAAACACTCAGCGCTTGAATTGTAGTGCGACCTCTGAATGAAGGCTGATGATTTGTGAATGGCACTTGAGCTGCTCGTCTGTGCACTTGACCTTCACATTTGCTGGGCTGCCCTTGGGGAAGGCGTGAAAAGATCTCTTCTTGTCTTCAAGTTCTCCTTTACTTGCCCATCGCTCATCCTAGGAGCACAAGAGGGGAAAAAAAAGAAAGAAAAAGTACTAGAAAAAAGAAAAAAGAAAAGAGTACTGAAAAGAAAAGAAAAGAAAAGAAAAGAAAAAAGAGAGAAGAAAAG
>WBZZ01000546.1:20000-22500 GCA_019918135.1 Paulinella micropora
TTAAAAAGTTTGGTGCCGGTTGGCACAAAAACGAGAGATTTTAGGTTTTTGTGCCACCAGAGCTTACACCTGCGTTCTGCTGGTACCTCCGGTAATTGAACGTACCCTGCCGACGGGAAAGGGGGGTCCGGGGGGCTATCCCCCCGGGAACCCCAGCCCGAGGGGGGCCGGGGGGGGGGGGGTGCGCGCTTTCGCAGTAACTTTAGGCTGGCTGCGTTGTTAGGGGTTACAGCGTTGCGCCCCCCTAGAGAGTTGGATGTGTTGTATGTGTCTGAGTGTTGGTCTGCTAGGGAGGTTAAGAGGGCGGAGCTTGGGGAGGAGGATGGGGGCGAGGAGGTGATTGACCTCACTGAGGTTCCATCAGCTCCTGTCCCGCCCTCTCTCCCAAGTGACGTTGATGTCGCGCGGCGCGGCCGCCCGCGCAGTTTGGACGTCCTGGCGAGAGAGAGGGGGTCGGGAGCGCAGCGTAGTGTCTCCGAGTTCTTCTCTTCAGCTAACACCCTCGCATCTAGCTCCCCATGCACTTCACAGCTCTCATCTGCCCCTGATGCTGCCGTTGCTGCTGTGTCTGTTTTTTGTTCTGACAATTCGTTGGGATCGGCTGACCCCGTTGACAAAATGGAGGCACATGTCCAGCATCTGGATCTGATGCCATAGTCTGAGGAAGCCTATTATATTATTATTATTACTATTATTATTATTATTATTATTATTATTATTATCATTATTATCCCTGAAAGGTGCTGGGAGTAGGGGTGGGGGGTTTGGGAAAATGGAAATTGTGTACCCCCCACCCCCACCCCCTTTTTCGAACCCCTGTCGGAACACATCTTGGTTTGTGCGAACGAGGAGGAGTTGGAAGCTCATATTTGCAGGGTGGCTAGCCGCAGATTCGATGTTGCTGCTGATATAATTTCTTTGAAATTCACGCAAATATTTGCGTTAGGGGGGTGTCCTGATTGCGAAATTTCATTGTTTTTAAGCCTACTTTCTGCATCCCCGTCGGAATAGTTCATGGTTTGTGTGAACCAGGAGTTGGGAGCTCATGTTGACAGGGTGGCTAGCCCCAGACTCGATGTTGATGCTGATATAAATTTTCTGGAATTCGCGCAAATGTTTGCGTAAGAGGAGTGTTCTGAACGCCAAATTCCTTGCTTTTTGAGAGTACTTGCCGGTACCTCCGGCAATTGAACGTACCCTGTCGACAGGGAAGGGGGGGTCCGGGGGGCCCTCCCCCCGGGAATCCAAGCCCTGCAATTGTACGTACCGCTTTTGGTCGCGGGTGGATATTGTACGTACCGGCTTTGTTCCACCAGGCGCCGTTTGCGCACACCAAAGGGATTTAGCGGCTGGTATTTAGTGTATCTGACACTTCTTGATGAGCTCTTTTCGAAAATATAAAAGCTGTGGTGCTGGGTGGCGTAAAAACCAGAAAATCCATGTTTTTGCGCCATCCGGCGCCGTTCGCGCACACCAGAGGGAGTTTCAGGCTGATGTTTGGTGTACCCGACACCTCTCCGTGCGCTCTCTTCGGAGATTAAAAAATTTGGTGCCGGGTGGCACAAAAACCAGAGATTTTAGGTTTTTGTGCCACCAGAGCTTACACCTGCGTTCTGCTGGTACCTCCGGTTATTGAACGTACCCTGCCGACGGGAAAGTGGGGGTCCGGGGGGCTATCCCCCCGGGAACCCCAGCCCGAGGGGGGCCGGGGGGGGGGGGGGGGGGGTGCGCGCTTTCGCAGTAACTTTAGGCTGGCTGCGTTGTTAGGGGTTACAGCGTTGCGCCCCCCTAGAGAGTTGGATGTGTTGTTTGGATCGTATGTGTCCCGTGCGCTCTCTTCGGAGATAAAAAAATTTGGTGCCGGGTGGCACAAAAACCAGAGATTTTAGGTTTTTGTGCCACCAGAGCTTACACTTGCGTTCTGCTGGTACCTCCGGCAATTAAAAGTACCCTGTCGACGGGGGAGGGGGGGGGGGGGGTCCGGGGGCCCTTCCCCCGGGAACCCCAGCCCTGTAATTGTACGTACCCCACGCGAATTACCCGGCACCGAAATGAATGGCAGAGAATGCTCCAAGGCTCTAAGAGTTGTGCCGGAAGGGTTTATGGCGGTTACCTCCGGCAATTGAACGTACCCTGCAGACTGTGAAAAGGGGGATCCGTGGGGCCCTCCCCCGGGAACCCCAGCCCCGCAGTTGTACGTACCCGAAGCGACTTTTCCGGCACCAAAATGAATGGCTAAGATTGCTCCAAGGCTGTAAAAGTAGTGCATGTGAGAATGAGAGGAAAAGCGGCCTTGGGAGGAGGGGGGGGGGGGGGGGGGGGGGGTGCGCGAAGCGCACCGCAAACCATGCTTTCAGGTGTTGGCACAGCCCCTAATTATTATTATTATTATTATCATTTCAGAGTGTTGACTGTGATATATTTGAGGGTAACACCTGATGATAAAAACTTAGTCACGCTTGTTTATCAGAGCTCCAGCCCAATGGCCTTACGGCGTTAA
>WBZZ01000546.1:25000-50000 GCA_019918135.1 Paulinella micropora
GATTGCTCCAAGGCTCCCAAAGTTGTGGCAGAAGGGTTGAGAGGCTGATTTTTGGTTTTCACAACCTCGGGACGCGCTCTAGGTAGTGAACCCTTTGAAATAGATATTCACGAAGATTTTGGCAAGGTAGTGCCAAGTAAATGGCTGAGAATGCTCCAAGACTCTAGGATTTGTGCCAGAGGGGTCTAGAGGCTGATTCTTTCTGCTTTTGCAAGCTTGTCACGAGCTATTTTTTAGGGATATAGTTGAAATTCTGAAATTCGAATGTAATGACAAATTACTGCCAAATGAATGGCTGAGATTGCTCCGAGGCGGTAAAAGTTGTGCATGTGAGAATGAGGAGAAAAGCAACCTTGGCAAGAGGAGGGGGGGGGGGGGGGGGGGTGCGCGAAGCACACCGCAAACCATCCTTTCAGGTGTTGGCGCAGCCCCTAATTATTATTATTATTATTATTATTATTATTATTAGTAGTAGTAGTAGTAGTAGTAGTAGTAGTAGTAGCAGTAGTATTTCTATGTCATTCTGTGTGACTTTGAAAGATTGCATCTACAGTCCACCGTCCACACTGATAGCAAGAAGGAAGAACCAAGAAATTAGAATCAAGAAGGAAGCAAGAACCAAGAAGAAATAAGAAAGTGTCCTTGAAGTACACTACGAGCTGAGCAAAAGAGAGGGAAGAAGCCAGAAGGAATGATGCATCTTTTGACAATTCTATTTTTACACTGAAATAGACAAAATTCATGCAATTTGTAGATGTCATCTCAAGTATAACATAGCATGATTTTTAACTATTCACCATGAGGAGACGGGAGAAGAACGAAGCAATCCAGCATGGCTGTTGTTGCAAATTAGCATTCCCAATCTACAGTGGTGCAAACACAGACACATACACTCTCAGGAGGAAGGGCAAGGCTACATCGAAGGCGCGGTGGATCTGAAGGACATCGTGCAAATAGAACTCACGGTAAAGTTCATACCATGCAGGCAGCGCATTTCCTCCAAATGGAACCTGCGCAGACCAAGAACCTACTAAGATCAATAAACCAATAAACCAAAAACAACACCACCAGCAACAACAACAACAAAAGCTGAATAGCCTTCAGTTTTGTGACTCATTAGTGTTTCACGTAAGTATAAATTTGCAACGCGTGGAGCCCTTGGGTTGTCTTTGAAGTGAAGATTGATAGTGCGACCCATAAGTAATGCACTTTTTTTCTTTTGTTTTCTTTTTTTTTTCTTTTTTTTTTGCGTTGGCTTTCAACATATGTTTGTGAAGGCGTTTGCTGCGTTGGTTCCTCTTCACACGTACATCTGGGCTGTCCAGTCCAGAATGTTTGCGTTTAAGCTATTTGTTCCTTGACGTTTGGTGTGGTGGTGGTGTTGGTTGGGTATAAACAGGGGCAAACATAATCATAGAATGCGTGGATGTCCATCCTTGCGTGTGCAGGGCAAAACGCGGTTTTTGGTCCAATATAACCAAGACAGCACCAACTTGGCTGTCACCTGCTCCACCAGGGTCTCTGCCGTTCTGGCTAGCTTGCACAATTGCCTATACATCTGCCTTCTTGTGCTCTGGCACATGCCACATTATCTTGTGCTGATAAACGAAAAACGAGCAACCCAACCCACGCCACTCACACATGGAAATCTTTGTATGGCATGATGCGTGGTAGGATGAGCGAAACGAATGGGTTATTGCCATCCGAGATGCCACAAAGGTTACAAGCTCACATTGGATCAAACTGTTGCCTGCACAATATACCCCAGCATGGGAAATTATTGCTTGCGCAACATGCCAAAGAAAAAGGAAGCTGCTGGTGGCTTAATATGCCACAGAAAAACATCCACACTGAGATGCATACAACACCAAAAGGTTCAGGTGCTGTCTCGACATGTTTGTGTGCATGAATGCACATATGTATGTATGTATGTATGTATGTATGTATGTATGCATGTATGCATGTATGTATGTATGTATGTTTTGTGTAGACTGAGCGGTCACAGCACACCGAACTGCCACCTCTCGCCTTATCCGCCACCGTGCAACAGGTCCGTTTGCTCCTTTTGTATCTTATCTTATCTTATATTATATTATATTATATTATATTATATTGTATTGTATTATATTATATTATATTATATTACATTACATTACATTACATTATATTATATTATATTATATATATTATATTATATTATATTATATTATATTATATATTATATTATATTATATTATATATATTATATATATTATATTATATTATATTATACTATACTATATATTACATTACATTACATTGCATCACATTATATTATATTATATTATATTATATTAATATTATATTATATTATATTATATCATATTATTTTATTTTATTTCATTTTATACTATATTATATTATATTATATTATATTACATTATATTATATTATATTATATTATATTATATTATATTATATTATATTATACTTTGTTCTATTCTATTCCATTCTATTCTTTTCATTCCTTAGCTCGGCCTTTGTCTTGTCTACCATCACACCAGGACAGCACGTGCTGCGAAGAGGGGGAAAAGAGGGGTTATAGTGGCATACCGATATTGGTTTATTATCAATCCGTGCAATTTAATGTTGTGTCTCAGCTGGACGTGAGTCGAGTCAAGCCCACTTCGTCAGGCCGGTAAGGCGCGCGTATGATTAAGCATCTTTTTTTGCCTCTTGCTCTCGCTCCGCGACTGTGATGGCTTGCTGTGCATAAGCCACTTTGCTTCTGAATGTGCCCACAAGTTTTAACGGGCGACACTGCCTGACCCATATCCAAGGCTCTGTAATATAACTTGCTGTGCATGATGTGCGGGTGCGTATGTGTGCATGAGGGTTGCACCGGGGCGGGGGGGGGGGGGGGGGGGGGGATAAAAATGAGCAAAAGCTTATGTGGACACGCCTTCCAGATACAGCCGTGCACTTCAGCACAGAGACACCTACTTGTGGCTGCCAGGTTCGATATGCGCTCGCCCAGCAACGGTTCGCATTCTAAAGAGAACAGTAAAAAAGACCTGAATCGCAAAGATTCCCACAGACGCGGCGGTTCTGTCTTCACACCCTCTTCGAACCAACGCGCGCACAAGCGCACGGCCTCTTCCTTCACCTTCCGCCGCGGCTCTCGGCGAGGCTCCGCGGAGCCACAAACAGGTGTACTTCATTAGTAGTAGTAGTAGTAGTAGTAGTAGTAGTAGTAGTAGTAGTAGTAGTAGTAGTAGTTTAGAATCATTGTTGTTATTGTTGTCATTGTTGTTGTTGATATTATTATTGTTATGATCATCATCATCATCACCATCATCATGATTATTATTATTATTATTATTACTATTATTATTATTATTATTTGGACACCGTGATAGCCCAGTGGTCAAGTTCTACCATCTGGGCCCTGTCGCCAGTTCGATTCCCGTCGGTGCCACCAGTATTTTCATTGAACATACCGGTCTATTTCTGGACCAGTATTTTCATTGAACATACCGGCCCGTCTGGAAGTGTTGGAACTGCCCTTGCGGGGGTGTCATTAGAGCTTATCGTCAATTCTTCGTACTCCCCTCACGGGTGAGACGATGGAGGCGCATGTGCAGAAATGCATCAGCCATTGACAGAGAAGCACTATTATTATTATTATTATATTTATTATTATCATTACTATTAATATTATTATTATTATTATTGTTATTATTATTATTGTTATTACTATTATTGCTATTATTATTATTATTGATATTATTATTATTATTATTATTATTATTATTATTATTTGGAGTGTTGACTGTGACATATTTGAGGGAAATCCCGATGAAAAAACCTAGTCACACTTGCTAAACAGAGTTCCAGCCCAATGGCCTCAAGGCGTTAAACTGTGACGCCAACTCATAACCCTTTGGTGGTAGATGCTGGGGAGGAGGGTCGTTGCGCGCGTAAAAGATCTTAAACTCCGCATATGCTGGTTGATAGCCCAGGACCCAGCAGACACCAGATTGTTATGGGTGGGGTTTCGAGGCAGCTCTAGCAACCGCGCTTGGTGTATGCACTTGCACATTCGGTGACGTCTTGCAAGAGGTTGCTGGGACTGCGGAATAACCTCGGCTTAGTGCAGTCTTGCCCTCAGGAGCTCCATCGGTGGCCCCGATCATCAGGCGAGAGACTGACACGGGGGGGTGGAGGACCTCGAACAAGGGTATTGGAGGCTTATGTCCGTTGAGGATATGCCATTAGCTGCATCAGTATGCCTCAGATATAGTAAATCTGCCTTGGAGTGTTGACTGTGACATATTTGAGGGAAATCCCGATGAAAAACCTAGTCACACTTGCTAAACAGAGTTCCAGCCCAATGGCCTCAAGGCGTTAAACTGTGACGCCAACTCATAACCCTTTGGTGGTAGATGCTGGGGAGGAGGGTCGTTGCGCGCGTAAAAGATCTTAAACTCCGCATATGCTGGTTGATAGCCCAGGACCCAGCAGACACCAGATTGTTATGGGTGGGGTTTCGAGGCAGCTCTAGCAACCGCGCTTGGTGTATGCACTTGCACATTCGGTGACGTCTTGCAAGAGGTTGCTGGGACTGCGGAATAACCTCGGCTTAGTGCAGTCTTGCCCTCAGGAGCTCCATCGGTGGCCCCGATCATCAGGCGAGAGACTGACACGGGGGGGTGGAGGACCTCGAACAAGGGTATTGGAGGCTTATGTCCGTTGAGGATATGCCATTAGCTGCATCAGTACGCCTCAGATATAGTATTATTATTACTATTATTATTATTATTACTATTATCATTATTATTATTATTATTATTTGGACACCGTGATAGCCCAGTGGTCAAGTTCTACCATCTGGGCCCTGTCGCCAGTTCGATTCCCGTCGGTGCCACCAGTATTTTCATTGAACATACCGGTCCGTCTGGAAGTGTTGGAACTGCCCATGCGGGGGTGTCATTAGAGCCTATCGTCAATTCTTCGTACTCCCCTCACGGGTGAGACGATGGAGGCGCATGTGCAGATTTGCATCAGCCATTGACAGAGAAGCACTATTATTATTATTATCATTATTATTATTATTATTATTATTATCATCATCATCATCATCTCATCATCATATTACTAAGTAGTAATACTACTATTATTATTAAGATTTTCAATAGTTGCATTGTTGGGAATATATGCTGGAGGCCGCTATGGGCGGCCAGGTGAAAGGTAATTGTGTGCTATTTCTCTAGGACCGCGGGCTGACCCCATCAGCGAGGAGGAACCCGAGGCTGGATACACAGAGGAAAGGCCAAGAGCTGTGGCTGGCACAGACAACAACGCAGAGGGTCCACTAACTCTCCAGAATGTCCTTGTTTCGTTTGAAGACAGGCTTTTCTTTGGCTTTGACTATGAGAGAACGTATGTCAAATATTATTGTTGGGACAGGTGATGGAGTGGGGTCAAGAATAGACAAATCCACCAGTACAGTCATCGCGTCTCGGCAACACACGATTCGGTCTGGCATGAGTGGTGGCTTTAGCCACGCCAATCCCTGCTATAGACCTGACTTGTTTAGAGATGGCAATATGTTAAGTTATATTCATTGGGTTTTGTTAAGGAAAATTTACTCGAATACATAGACTGAATGCCGCTGCAATATTGCAGTCGACGTTGTTTTTGAATATCGATTATCAGCAAGACAAGTTTGAAAATGGTATGGTCCTTATATGTTAACTACTTTTTATTGTGACGATCTCTGTCAGGGGGGCGGAGGCTGAGCAGACTTCAACGGCTCAAGGTGAGACAATAAAAAAAAATAATAATTAAAAAAAAAAAAAAAAAAAAAAAAAAAAAAAAAAAAAAAAAAAAAAAAAAAAAAAAAAAAAAAAAAAAAAAAAAACATGTATGATAGAAAAACGCTTGAATGGACGTTTGGGGCCTGGGCCTTGCAACTTCAGTTCTGTGTGCTGTTGGCACTTCCTTCTTAGCCAACAGCCAAATTGTCGTTTTTGTCATCAGGGGCATACGAGGATGCGGGAAAAAGTTTGCGGGCAACGCAGCACGTAGACCAGAAAGAAAAGGCACTATCGCCACTACCAAGGATTGCACCCGCTTACATGGGTCATTTCCTGAGCTCTGACTTACTATCTTCTTACCAATCCTATTGGACGATTTCGAGAAAGGTTCTTAGCTCACACTGTTTATTGTTGCTCTTTCGCAGAAGTAACTTATAGTCCCGTCAGGAGGCATAGTCGCAGCACCACGATCGTTCTCGGCTTGCAAAGGTATGAGTGTGGTTTATGAAACCATAGCTGTCATTCGCTTTTGAGAAATATAAAATTATGAGTGAGTGTGTGTGTGTGTGTGTTTTGCACGAGGAAAAGCTGGGAGGAGCAACAACTCTGTGTCTTGTGTCATGTGTTGGTGTTGCTAGGTCAACACACACCAGTCCTGCCCCATCGCGGCAACTGTCCTCAGCACGCCAGTCGCCCCTGTCACACTCCACCATACCAGAGGTCAGCCACAGAGTAAGCAAGTAAGTTATTAAGTAATTAAGTCATTGAGCAAGTATTCAAGTAAGTAAAATAATTAAGTAGGTAATCGAGCAGGTATGCAAGTGAGCAAGTAAGCAAAGTCAGTAAGTTAGTCGGTTACGAGCTGATTTTCCTTGAGGAGGCTTTCTCTATTCGTGAGCTTTTGTCGTTCCAGATTACAATCCATTCACTCGCGTCGTCGTTGCTTTGGTGGTATCTGTTTAATAAGCTACATTTTATGGAAGCTAAGCTTTGTTGACGTTTAAACATTGTGAGCTAAGTTTGGCTGGAGTTGTGACTGGTTGCTGTTGGTGGGGTGGACGCAGGCGGATGAGCACAGCGAGCTTCGAACACGCGCTGGATCAATCCAGTCCCCCACCCCGCCCCCGCCCCCTCCTGATGCACAAGGTCGCCATATGTACACATACATGTACATGTACATGTACATGTGCATGCAAGAACGTATACATATACATATACGTATACATATACATATACATATACATATACATATACATATACATGTACATACACATGTACATATACATATACATATACATATACACAAATGCATATTGTCTGTGTGGATTGCTGTAGGCGAGGTATCGCCTGATTCGCCCATCCCTCCCCCTCCCGACAGTCCCCCTCCTGAAGAAGAAGACAAGGTGACAAGATAGCTAGATAGTAGGGATAAGGGGGAGATGAAGAGAGATAAATAGCGGCCAAGCGAGGGAGAAAGGGAGAGAGAGAGAGAGACGTATCAATTTTCCATAAATGGATGATGTATTTATCTTGTGTATGTGTTTGCGTGTGTGGTCAGGTTGAAACCAAGGCGCCGCTGTCGATCAAGCCTCCCAGCAGTGAGAGCAAAGTATATCTAAACCTTGCAACTGATTGAACAATCGTCATAAAAGTTACAGAGACGAGTTGATCAGTATTACTATGGGTCACGTTCGTTGCTGTTGGGCGCTTGGCGGTGGTGGTGGCAGCATAGTAGTAGTAGTAGTAGTAGTCATGATCGTGATGATAGAAGTAGGGGTGGTGCGAGTTTACCTTCAGCGTATGTGACAGATACATACATGTGTGTGTATTTTTTTCTGATTTGTTGTTGCTGTCGTTGGGTGTTGTGCTGCATGGTGTAGAGAGGAGAGAGAGAGAGAGAGAGGAGGAGGAGGAGGAGGGGGGGGGGGGGGGTACTCGTTTGAGGTGCTTTACGTGAGGCGCGTGATGGTATGTATATATGTATGTATGTATGTATGTCTGTATGTATGTATGTATGTATATGTGTGTGCATATGTGTAGTATGTCTGTGTGTAGACTGTGCCTGTGCCGGAGATCTCCTCGACTCGCGCGCATCACGCGGACCGGCCGGACGACGACGTGGCCTTTTTGACCAAGCTCCTGGCCGACCCCACCGACTTTTGCCGCTTCATGAGCTTCCTCTGCACAGAGTCCGAGCAGCGCGCGCGCGTGTGCCTCTTTGTGTGTGTGTGTGTGTGTGTGTGTGTGTGTGTGTACATGCGAGACGCAGCCTTGCAGATTCATGAGCCTCCTGTGCACCAAGACAGTGTGTGTATGTGTGTGTGAGAGAGAGAGAAGCAGCGCCCGCTGAGTGTGTGGGTCAGTCAGGTTGGTACAGCGCACAGGAGAAAGACTGAATAGGATATAAAGACACTTAGAGAGATAGACAGACAGACAGACAGATGAATAGCTAGCTAGATAGATAGCTAGGTAGATAGATAGATAGATAGATAGATAGATAGATAGATAGATAGATAGATAGATGGATAGATAGATAGATAGGTTGGTAGGTAGGTTGGTAGGTAGTTTGGTAGGTAGGAAGGTAGATAAGTAGATAGCTAGATAGGTAGGTAGGCAGATAGATAGATAGATAGATAGATAGATAGATAGATAGATAGATAGATAGATAGATAGTAGATAGATAGATAGATAGATAGATAGATAGATAGACAGACAGACAGATAGAGGGAAGAGGAGCAGCGCTGGCGTGTGCATGCATGCTGCGGCGCAGGTACAGCGAAGAGAATCTGCTGTTTTGGAAAAGCTGCGAGACACTGCGTTTGCTGGCAGCCACACATTTCAACCAAGGTCTCCAGGACACATTACATTATATTATATTTCCTTACGTATCATATTATACTACATCATCACCCTTGCATATGCGTTGTTTGATTGTGTTTCAGAAGGTGTGGCGCCTGATCCTCTCTCATGTCCGCAATCAGAAGGTGCAAAGCTTCCGCAATCAGAAGGTGCAAAGCTTGGGCTCTGATATGGCTCTTGTACTTGTTCATACCATTCATGGCCTTGTGTTTTGACCATATTCCTCAAAAAGCTTCGTTTGGGATTAGTTTTTTTACCGTGTGTGCGATCTGTGTGTGGTTGCATGCGTGCAGATATGGAGCAAAAAGTTGCCAAGGCCCTCTTTGCCTCCCCTCGACGAGTACTTCCTTTTCTATTGGTTGCTGTTGCTATTGCGCGTGTTAATGAGCTATTGGTATTGGTGGCATTTGATTTCGGGCACAGTTCTTCCGAGTGTATGCGTATGCTTTTGCTGGGGGAGGTTATGTGCTGGTGCACAGAGAGTATTTCTGCATAGTGTTATTGCTACTGTCGTGTCTTGGCGTAGAGTCGCAATCGCTCTCCTTACCCGCTCTCACCTGCGCCGCCGTCCCCTGGCACGGCCAAGCAGCAACGGACACGCCATGTTTTGCTGGAGATCCGCGATGAAATGGTCCTTCAGAGAACAGGAGAGAGAGAGGGGGGGGGCTAAGGGAGGGAGGGAGAGACCTTGCATCCTGGTCTTGAAAAAAGTGTGTCCTTGTTCGTTTATTCGTGCTGCAATCTTTTCAACCTGGCCCGACACGCACAGGTGCAGCCATGCACCGTGGAGAGCTCAGACTTCATTCACACACGAGCTCACACACTTGCAGTTGACGTGCGTGTGTCTGCTGTCTCGCAGGTAGCCATATACTTGGAGTACGTCAAGCCCAACGCGGAAAATCAAGTCACACTGCCCGACCAGGTCTCGTTCCCCAAGCTACCTATCTTTTCTATCATCCATCTACCTACTACCTACCTACCTACCTATTTACCTGTCTATCTACTATAATGCACACATATATCAGCCAGGGTTGTAGAAGAATTGTTCATCTTTTATATCCATGCTGCTCTTCTCTTTTCTTTCTGGTTAGATGCGACGTTCGCTAACAAACGCAATTTCGGAAGTAACTGGAGGCCAAAAAGACGAGCAGATCGAACAGGTAGAGAGAAAGAGAGAACAGACAGAGACAGAGACAACGAGAAGGCAAAAGGGGGAAGGGGGAGGGAGGGGGCGATCGTTCTTCTCATTTTACGTGTAGGGAGCTCCCTTTACCGTATTTGCTTGCTTTTTTTTTCTGTAGCAAGCGGCCTTGATCGGTCGTGCATGCCAAATATTCGTAGAGGCACAGAACTACGTGCTGCTGATCATGGCGCACGACTCGGTTGCTAACTTTCCCACCCCCCACCCCCAAACACACAATACACACACATACACAGCACAGCGCAGCGACCAAAACACCAGAAAGTAAACTCGCACAATCGCAAAATCCTCAGCATGGTCATTTTTAGTTGCATGTGAAAGCGGTGCGTGCTACGCATGGGGTTTTAGGTCAGAAGGTTTAAGGTGCATCCCTTGCGCGACGATGTAGAAATGGAATTCCGACCAGGTCTCTCTCTCTCTCTCTCTCTCTCTCTCCGTCTCTCTCTCTCTCTCTCTCTCTCTCTCTCTTTCTCTCTCTCTCTCTCTCTCTCTCTCTCTCTCTCTCTCTCTCTCTCGTGCTCCCTTCCTCCAAGTACTTTCAGAAATTGCGTGGCGGTCTGCACCGCCTGCAGCGCAACAGGACGGTAGGCAAAAGGAGCGTGTGTGTGTATGTGTGTGATCTTACAGGTCAGCACACCGAGCCCATTCTGCCGCCAAACCGCATGATGGACTACTTCTTCGTCAGCGGTGTTTCGCCACAGACCGGTCCAGCTGCTTGCTCGCTTCTTCTTCTTCTTCTTCTTCTTCTTCTTCTTCTTCTTCTTCTTCTTCTCTTCTTCTTCTTCTGCTGCTGCTGCTGCTGCTGATGCTCCTACTTCTGTATCCCGGGTTTTTACTTCTTCTGCTAGGTAGGTTTACAAATAAACAGAGACAGACAGCATCTATAAATGCAAGTATAGATGTAGATAGATATATGTATATGGATACAGAGGTAGACGATGTAGGGCTACTAGCGCTGTCGTTGCGGCATTCCTTGCACATTCTAGTTGATATGTGGAAACTTGTCTGCATGTAGGAGAGAAAGTGAAAGCAGCCCTGGACTCCGTTGCGGTCACACATGCATACACACAATCTAATATGAAAGATAAAATCGAAGTATGATACAAACACAAATGTTATAAATATAAATGTAAATATGAATATAAATATAAATAAAAGTACATTTACTGCATGGGTTGCCTATCAGGTCAAAACGGCGGAGGAGCGTGGTAGGGAGAAGGATCAGAAGGCGCTGCCGCGGTCAGGACGGCATAGTCCGCTCGCCACACTCGACTTCAGCGCCTCCAAGTCCCGCACTGGTCACGCAGACAACATACAGTCATACATATATAAATATGTTCTAACTTGCTTGTTGCCTTACATAATCTGTACATACATACATGCATACATACCCAGTGCTGGAGGCACATGCGAGAGACGACGGCGCGAGAAACAGACAGGGTCCGGACAAAGAGACAGAAGGAACAGGGCGCTTTTGGAGCCGACAGCTGTTGGCGCAAACAACAATAATGTTTTCACAATCAACCGAGAAGAGTCTCTATTCACATGTGGGCATCGAGGGCATATTGCGCTAGTCGTGGCAGACTAGAATGCGCTATTGTCTTGTGGTCATGTTCTGTCAGGGTTGGCGCCGTTGGGGCCTCCTTCCGCTACCTTCTCTCTCGCCTTCAGTCCTGTGCAGTCGGGCACGCCCCCGCCAGTATCGCTGTCCTTGTCCTCACACAACACGCCCAGCCAACGCAGATTCCTCACCTCCAAGGCCGAACGCGAGCAACAGGTCCGCACAGCTCAACCCTCGCGGCCAGATCAGCCGCTCCTCTTGCCGTCGCTGCTGCTGCTGTACTATCTGTGACATCATCATCATCATCATCATCATCTCATTATCATTATTATTATTATTATTATTATTATTATTATTATTATTATTATTATTATTATTATTATTATTATTAAGGGACACCGTGATAGCCCAGTGGTCAAGTTCTACCATCTGGGCCCTGTCGCCAGTTCGATTCCCGTCGGTGCCACCAGTATTTTCATTGAACATACCGATCCGTCTGGACCAGTATTTTCATTGAACATACCGGCCCGTCTGGAAGTGTTGGAACTGCCCTTGCGGGGGTGTCATTAGAGCTTATCGTCAATTCTTCGTACTCCCCTCACGGGTGAGAAGATGGAGGCGCATGTGCAGAAATGCATCAGCCATTGACAGAGAAGCACTATTATTATTATTATTAGGGAGTACATAGGCCATCGGTCCTTTCCATGGGCTGATTGGTATAAAGCTCCTAGAGTAATGTTCTATGCCGTCACTTCCTTTATTCCACCGATTGGTGTGGAGACTTTCCTTATGGAATGGAGGACTGGATGCACATGGCCTTTTGGCTCAGCAATTGGCAGGAGATACACTATTATTATTATTATTATTATTATTATTATTATTATTATTATTATTATTATTATTATGAATGTTATGAATATTATGAATATTATTATTATTATTATTATTATTATTATTATTATCATCATCATCATTGTTATTATTATATTATATTATATTATATTATATTATATTATATTATATTATATTATATATTATTATTATTATATATTATTATTATTATTATTATTATTATTATTATTATTACATTAATGATAATAATAATAATAATAATAATAATAATAATAATAATAATAATAATAATAATAGTGCTTCTCTGTCAATGGCTGATGCATTTCTGCACATGCGCCTCCATCGTCTCACCCGTGAGGGGAGTACGAAGAATTGACGATAAGCTCTAATGACACCCCCGCAAGGGCAGTTCCAACACTTCCAGACGGGCCGGTATGTTCAATGAAAATACTGGTCCAGACGGAGCGGTATGTTCAATGAAAATACTGGTGGCACCGACGGGAATCGAACTGGCGACAGGGCCCAGATGGTAGAACTTGACAATAATAATAATAATAATAATAATAATAATAATAATAATAATAATAATAATAGTGCTTCTCTGTCAATGGCTGATGCATTTCTGCACATGCGCCTCCATCGTCTCACCCGTGAGGGGAGTACGAAGAATTGACGATAAGCTCTAATGACACCCCCGCAAGGGCAGTTCCAACACTTCCAGACGGGCCGGTATGTTCAATGAAAATACTGGTCCAGACGGATCGGCATGTTCAATGAAAATACTGGTGGCACCGACGGGAATCGAACTGGCGACAGGGCCCAGATGGTAGAACTTGACCACTGGGCTATCACGGTGTCCAATAATAATAATAATAATAATAATAATAGTAATGATAATAGTGCTTCTCTGTCAATGGCTGATGCATTTCTGCACATGCGCCTCCATCGTCTCACCCGTGAGGGGAGTACGAAGAATTGACGATAGGCTCTAATGACACCCCCGCATGGGCAGTTCCAACACTTCCAGACGGACCGGTATGTTCAATGAAAATACTGGTGGCACCGACGGGAATCGAACTGGCGACAGGGCCCAGATGGTAGAACTTGACCACTGGGCTATCACGGTGTCCTAGTAATGATAATAATAATAATAATAATTATTATTATTATTATTATTATTATTACATTAATGATGATAATAATAATAATAATTATTATTATTATTATTATTATTATTGTTGTTGTTATCATTATTATTATTATTGTCGTTGTTGTTGTTGTTGTTCGTGTCGTTGCTTCTTGTTCGTACCTTGGTCTCTGTTTCTTTTTTACTATTCTATTTGTTTTTTCTGTTATGCGGTTTGTTTTTCTTTTTGTGTCACGGTTTCCTTGTCAATTTTACGCGCAGAACAGCGTTCTTCTCATCGTTGCTGTGCTTGGCCCTTGTTCACACTTTGGTTGTGCTGCTGTGCTTTCTTCGAAGGCTCCCCCGGATTCCTTTGCGGCCTATATACAGGACTGCGTCAAGGTCAGTAGTGGGTAGAGGATAGAGTGTATCAACTTTTGTTCTCTATTAATCACTCACATTATTTCACATTGTATCAAAATCAGTTGCAATTATTACAATATATTCTGGAATATGTTTAGTTACAATGTACATGTATATCTACATCTTATACGAAATGTAAAGAAAACTCAGCATATAGCCTCTTTTGCTTTCTTCTCCCTACTCCAATTTTTCTTTCTGGTAGATGCACGCAAACAACTGGCTGAAGTGTATATATACATGTACGTATGGCAAAACATATACAAAAACATATTAGCCCCACCTGTGCGCACATGATGCATGTATTGGTGTCAGGAAATGAACGCGGATAAGTGCCGTATGTGTATGCACATACACATGGAGCACATTCTGTTGTATTACCCGCAAAGATTTTGGCCAAGCGATGTATGATTCCAGGACTTGTCACTCATATGATGCGCACATGCAGGAGATGAACGCGGAGAAGCTGCTAGGCCGTCCAGGTCTGGTGGACCGTTACCCCCGCCACAACCGCGAGGACTTCCCCTTTGACCTGAGCTGGGCCTACTTCGCCTACCCGCAGAAGGATGCCTACACCCTGTCCACGCAGGAGCGGCCCTTGACGGTCGCTTGCTTGCTAGAGCTAAGTCCAGGCATCTAGGCAGATGTAGCAGAGACCTTGATCGATATAGATAGTATTCTGTCGTATATGGCTCCATTGTTCTGCGTGGATATGGGTCACACCGTGTAATAGATCTTGATCGATACAGGTAGATATCGGTTTCCTAGACAGCGATATTGATAGAAATTATACACATCTCAACAGAATCGATAATTGACACATTTCATTCGTTTTGGGTGAATCCTAATCATGGATAGATAGAAATACTCTTTACATGTCTTCAATAGATCTCAATCGATATTGTGTTCTGTCGGTCGTCCGGTTCAGAATGCTGATTGTTGTGTTTGTATGCTTGGGAAGCATGTTAAGTGTTCTGCTATCACTGCTGCAGTCCCACCCAGCTGTAATGACGCTGGCCGACGGTACTCAGCTCTTTGTAGTCTACTTCCGCTACGACGTCTGTCTGTGGCGTGCAACCACACCCGAAAATTGGGGCGCGGGTGGCAACGAAGAACGTGGGCTTCTCTACGAACAGAGTGGGGATGGGGCTGAGGTGAAAGTGTATGCTCCTCAAGCGATTGCCCTGATCTCACACTACGCTCAGGTCTTGTTATTTGTTGTCAGTGATGCCTTTTTGAATATTTATCTTTACGACCTTCTCTTTCTTTTGTGTTGTCAAACCTTGCTTCTGCTTTGATTTTGTTGGTGCTGTTTTCTCGTAGCTGCGATCTATGAAGATGTCTTTGGCTGGGCTGCACTCGATCATGACTCTGCCCAACGGACAGATTGCTCAGGTTCCAGGCCAAAGCAGATTTCTGCTTAGTTGTATGTGAAGAGGTTGCGGGAGTTGGACGATGATTTGTCTGCATACCCACATTCTTGTTGTTGTTTTGTTTCGTTTTTTTTTTTTTTTGTTTTTTTTTTTTTTTGTTTTTTTTTTTGGGGGGGGGGGGGGTCGGTCTCGTTCATTGCTGTCCCAGTGGTGTATTGTGTTGTTGTGAGTTCATATGAAATATGAAATCTTGACGAATGCATCCACTGCGCCTGTCTCATGTGTCTAGTGGGCGCCATTCGGTCAATACTTGCAGCAGTTGCTGGATTACCTTCCCATGCCCATTCCAGGTCCTCCACCCGCAGAAAGACAGGCTGGCAGGTAGCCGGGACAGATGAACAGGTGGACAGTAGCTTATCACTTCTAGCTGGCTTCGCGCTTGTGCTCTTCCTGCACTATTTCCCTTTCCATTTGATCTTGCAAGTGTGCAAGAAACTTGTCTGTGTGCACGCGGCATGCTGCTGGCGAATTGCGTGGTGGGTGTGCGGCCTGGGCAGGTGTGATTGGAGTGAAGCTGCAAGTGGGACCCCAGCAAGTGCCTTTCGGGCTGCCTCCCTTCATGCCTCCTACCAAGTCCAACTTGCCCCTGGACATCCTCTTCAACCTCCTTAACGTACTGATGCTACCTTCCTCAGCCTGCATGCCTCCTTCCATTTGCTGCGCTTGTATCAAAAGTTACTCATTATCATTATTATCATTATTATTATATTGTTGTTATTATTATTCTTATTGTTATTATTATTATTATTATTATTACTATTATCATTATTATTATTATTATTATTATTATTATTATTATTATTATTTATGGACACCGTGATAGCCCAGTGGTCAAGTTCTACCATCTGGGCCCTGTCGCCAGTTCGATTCCCGTCGGTGCCACCAGTATTTTCATTGAACATACCGGTCTATTTCTGGACCAGTATTTTCATTGAACATACCGGCCCGTCTGGAAGTGTTGGAACTGCCCTTGCGGGGGTGTCATTAGAGCTTATCGTCAATTCTTCGTACTCCCCTCACGGGTGAGACGATGGAGGCGCATGTGCAGAAATGCATCAGCCATTGACAGAGAAGCACTATTATTATTATTATGGAGGGGTGCACAGTATGGCACCCCACGGGAAGAGGAGGTGGTGGTTGGGCCTCTTCCCACTGGTTTCGAGGCTATGTCGTGTTGTTTTCATAAGACACACACCACGTGGCATCAAAGGGGTATATACATTCCGCGATCTAGGGGTGGTGACGGGTTTAGAGGCGTCCAGACACTGACCGTAAAACGTCCTCATGCAGACTGCATGAAATGTCTGCTACCTCCCTTGAGTACCTCCATTCGACCACTACTCAGTCCTGTGGAACTCTCTCATAGGGAACATCAATCATTTGCAGTTGATTCCCTGCAAGGTATCCGACACGCGAGCGAGTAGCTGTTCAGGGATGGTTAGTGTCACTCTTCCTTCCCCAGCATTCACAGTTGTGACTGTTGGGTGAGGGATGGAGGCGCATGGCCCTTGGGCTCGGCTATGACAGATCAATGCAATATTATCATTATTATTATTATTATTATTAGTAGTAGTAGTAGTAGTAGTAGTAGTATCATTATCATTATCATTATTATTATCATTATTATTATTATTATTATTATTATTATTATTGTTGTTGTTGTTGTTGTTGTTGTTATTGTTATTATCAATATCAACATCATTATTATGCATTACACTGCAAAATGTGCGGGCGTATAATATGAGCATCACACTGCAATCAGAGAAGAATGAAAAGGTGAAATTTTATCATGTGTTTTGCAGGTGGATCGTATCTGTGATGTGCTGCGTTCTATTCTCACGGAACAGCGCATCATTTTCACCTCCGCCTCCCTGTCAATCCTTACCCTCGCTACACAGCTCTTCCTGCAGGTAACAGCCACCGTTCATTGACAGGTGGATGGGAAAATGTGGGTGTAGATACATAATACTTGTATGTAGTTGCATATGTTTGAATATATAGTATGTGTGCTCTCTGTGTGTTATATGTATGTGGTTTTGGTTTTTGGTATCGCTTTGTGGTTGTGGCTATGGTTGTGATATTTGTGATATTTGTGATAGTTGTGGAGTTGTTGTGGTTGTTGTGGTCGTGTGGCTGCTATGGTGGTTGTTGTAGTTATTGTTTGTTGTTGTAGTAATTGTTTGTTGTTGTCGTTGTTTTTGTTGTTGTTGTTCAGCTGATAGCAATTTTTTGGTTGTGGTCATGAGTGCCGTTGTCGTTTTGGTTGTCGTTGTTGCTGTTGGTTGTTATTGCTGACAATCTTGTTGGCTGCATGGTGCGCCAGATCCTCCATCCCTTGTCTTGGTGGTTTCCCTACATTCCCACGCTGGGACATACTACGCTAGAAGCACACCAACTCCCTTCCCCGTACGTACATACACACGCTGTTGCAGATTCTTTCCCACAGTCGCACCCTTCCGGTGCTTCCGATTGTGCCCTCCGTCCCACTTTTACCTGACTTCTACTTTTTGTAATTGCATGTAATTGCTACAGTACATATGGGCGTACAGCGTTGTTGGTGCTTGGCTTTTATGTGTGTTTGTACATTTTCGCTGTCTCCTCCCTCAGTCAGCAGTCACGGTTATATGTTGGTAGGTACATTTTGGGTATCTTGGCGGAGGACTTGCCGTTGATCGAGCCCGAACTGCGCGATGTAGTGGTGGTGGAGCTTGACCAAGGTGCTGGCGTGTGTATGTGTGTATGCATGTATACATGAATGAATGAATACATGTTATGTATGTATATATGTATTTATGTATGCATGTATGTATGTATGTATGTATATATGTAATGTATGTAATTTATGTAATGTATGTATGCATGTACGTATGTATGTATGTATGTATGTGTGTGTGTGTGTTCATGTACGTGTGATTTTATACACCCAATATCGGAGCATCGGTAATGGTGTGGAGCTAGGTATATGTATGTATGTATGTATGTATGTATGTATGTAATATCATGTAATATATGCGTGTGTGCACGTGCTGGCTGGGTCCGTGTAGGCAAGGTGCAGTACTATTCGGTCACGTTGGTGCCCATGCCTGCCACGGCCAAGCGCATCATCGCCGATGGCCTGCGCGAGGTCGCAGCGGCCGCCGCCTCGCTGCCCTTCCCACATTCGTGGCGATTGAGCTGCCGCCTGCTGCCCTTCCCACACTCGTGGCCATTGACTCCGCAATATTGTTTTTTGTGCATCTGCTTCTTTCCCTATTTAGTTCTAGGTAGTTATTTGATTATGACGTGTCATAACATCGAAGCCTCCTTTCTGTCTCACGTCTAAATTTTCGTTTATTGCGTGCATCCCGTCGGTGCATATAGTTATAGTATTACTTGCGGTTGGTAGGCTGTTCGGCGGGATTTGCGGCGGAAGTACGACTTGGTGGGGCAAGGCAGCGTTGCGCAGAGCGCGGGCGAAGTCTCTTCCTTCGACCTAGATGTCTACCAGGTCACTGAAACCCCTCCTGCTTCTTCTTCTCCTTTTCTTCTCCGTCCTTTCATCTTGTTTCTTCCTCTTCGTCGTCCTCTCTCCACTTCATCTCCTTGTCATTACTCTTCTATTTGTTATCACTCTTCTTCTTCTTCTTCTTCTTCTTCTTCTCCTCCTCCTCCTCCTCCTCAATATCATTATTATTATTACTATTATTACTATTACTATTATTATTATTATTATTATTATTGTCCCTGAAAGGTGTTGGGAGTAGGGGGTGGGGGGGTTGGAGGGGGAAATGGAAATTGTGTACCCCGCCCCCGCCGTCCACCCACCCCCCCTTTTCCGCACCCCTGTCCCCATAAATCATGGCTTCTGGAACCAGGAGGAGTTGGGAGCTCATATTTGCAGGGTGGCTAGCCCCAGACTCGATGTTGATGCTGATATGGTTTTTTTTGGAATTCACGCAAATATTTGCGTTAGAAGAGTGTCCTGAATGCCGAAATTCCTTGTTTTTAAGCCTGTTTTTGCACCCCCCGTCCACATAAATCATGATTTGTGTGAACCAGGAGGAGTTGGGAGCTCATATTGACAGGGTGGCTAGCCCCAGACTCGATGTTGATGCTGATATAGTTTTTTTGGAATTCACGCAAATATTTGCGTTAGGGGAGTGTCCTGAATGCGAAAATTCCTTTTTTTTTTTTTTTTTTTTTTTTTTTTTTTTTTTTTTTTTTTTTTTTTTTTTTTTTTTTTTTGGGGAGTACTTGTCGGTATCTCCGGCAATTGAACGTACCCTGTCGACGGGGCAGGGGGGGTCCGGGGGCCCTCGATTCGAATGTAATGACAAAATAGTGCCAAAATGAATGGCTAAGATTGCTCCAAGGCTAAAAAGTTGTGCATGTGAGAATGAGAGGGAAAAGCGACCTTGGGAAGGGGGGTAGCGCACCGTAAACCATCCTTTCAGGTGTTGGTACAGCCCCTTATTATTATTATTATTATTATTATTATTATTATTATTATTATTATTATTATTATTATTATTATTGGACACCGTGATAGCCCAGTGGTCAAGTTCTACCATCTGGGCACTGTCGCCAGTTCGATTCCCGTCGGTGCCACCAGTATTTTCATTGAACATACCGGTCTATTTCTGGACCAGTATTTTCATTGAACATACCGGCCCGTCTGGAAGTGTTGGAACTGCCCTTGCGGGGGTGTTATTAGAGCTTATCGTCAATTCTTCGTACTCCCCTCACGGGTGAGACGATGGAGGCGCATGTGCAGAAATGCATCAGCCATTGACAGAGAAGCACTATTATTATTATTATTATTATTATTATTATTATTATTATTATTATTATTATTTATTGAATATGAACGGTTATGCAACGCGGGAGCTTTGGGGACCGAGCAATAGTATGCATCTAGGATCCCTGCTCCCTCCCTTGCTAGTGCGAAAATGTGTGTGAAGATACGTCAGTGCAGACTTTTCATTGGAGCCAATCCTCAGGGACAGAACGGTAACGGTCTCCAGCCGTCTACTGTAATCGGAAAAAATGTGGTGGTGGGTGTCATAGCCTAAAAACTTTGCCACATCGTAAATATTAATCATTAATAAGAGTGTACGTGAGAAAGTGTGACTGACTGAAACTGAGAAACTGTAAATTACTATTTTATTTATTATTATTATTATTATTATTATTATTAGAGGACACCGTGATAGCCCAGTGGTCAAGTTCTACCATCTGGGCCCTGTCGCCAGTTCGATTCCCGTCGGTGCCACCAGTATTTTCATTGAACATACCGATCCGTCTGGACCAGTATTTTCATTGAACATACCGGCCCGTCTGGAAGTGTTGGAACTGCCCTTGCGGGGGTGTCATTAGAGCTTATCGTCAATTCTTCGTACTCCCCTCACGGGTGAGACGATGGAGGCGCATGTGCAGAAATGCATCAGCCATTGACAGAGAAGCACTATTATTATTATTATTATTATTATTATTATTATTATTATTATTATTATTATTATTATCGGACACCGTGATAGCCCAGTGGTCAAGTTCTACCATCGGGGCCCTGTCGCCAGTTCGATTCCCGTCGGTGCGTGTTGGAACTGCCCGTGCGGGGGTGTCATTAGAGCCTATCGTCAATTCTTCGTACTCCCCTCACGGGTGAGACGATGGAGGCGCATGTGCAGATTTGCATCAGCCATTGACAGAGAAGCACTATTATTATTATTATCATTATTATTATTATTATTATTATTTTGGACACCGTGATAGCCCAGTGGTCAAGTTCTACCATCTGGGCCCTGTCGCCAGTTCGATTCCCGTCGGCAGTATTTTCATTGAACATACCGGTCCGTCTGGACCAGTATTTTGATTGAACATACCGGTCCGTCTGGAAGTGTTGGAACTGCCCTTGCGGGGGTGTCATTAGAGCTTATCGTCAATTCTTCGTACTCCCCTCACGGGTGAGACGATGGAGGCGCATGTGCAGAAATGCATCAGCCATTGACAGAGAAGCACTATTATTATTATTATTATTATTATTATTATTATTATTATTATTATTATTATTATTATTATTATTATTGGACACCGTGATAGCCCAGTGGTCAAGTTCTACCATCTGGGCCCTGTCGCCAGTTCGATTCCCGTCGGTGCCACCAGTATTTTCATTGAACATACCTGTCTATTTCTGGACCAGTATTTTCATTGAACATACCGGCCCGTCTGGAAGTGTTGGAACTGCCCTTGCGGGGGTGTCATTAGAGCTTATCGTCAATTCTTCGTACTCCCCTCACGGGTGAGACGATGGAGGCGCATGTGCAGAAATGCATCAGCCATTGACAGAGAAGCACTATTATTATTATTATTATTATTATTATTATTATTATTATTATTATTATCATTACTATTATTATTATTATTATTATTATTATTATTATTATTATTATTATTATTATTTGTCGCCAGTTCGATTCCCGTCGGTGCCAGCAGTATTTTCATTGAACATACCGGTCCGTCTGGAAGTGTTGAAACTGCCCTTGCGGGGGTGTCATTAGAGCCTATCGTCAATTCTTCGTACTCCCCTCACGGGTGAGACGATGGAGGCGCATGTGCAGATTTGCATCAGCCATTGACAGAGAAGCACTATTATTATTATTATTATTATTATTATTATGGATGGAGGCGCATGTGCAGATTTGCATCAGCCATTGACAGAGAAGCACTATTATTATTATTATTTATTATTATTATTAGTGGCACCGCGATAGCCCAGTGGTTAAGGTCTACCATCTGGGACCTGTCGCCAGTTCGATTCCCGTCGGGGCCAGTATTTTCAAAGGATATTTTCTTTGAAAGTAATGGTCTGTGCTTGGAGCTGCCTTACGGGGGTCTCAGTAGAGCCTATCGTCAAATCTTCGTACTCCCCTCGCGGGTGAGACGCAGAAATGAATTCGCCATTGACTGAGAAGCACTATTATTATTATTATTATTACTACTACTACTACTACTACTATTATTATTAATATTATTATTATTATTATTATTATTGTTATTATTATTATTATTATTATTATTATTATTATTATTATTATTATTATTATTACTTCCTTTCTTTCTTCCTTGCTTGCTTTTTCCTTTACCCTGCAGCCATAGCACATTGAATGCACTATCGCTTACACGTGTGTCGTCTTGCAATTTTTTTAAAGGTGGTTCTGCATTTCTACGCGTTTCTTTTGTCTGGCTATCGGAAGTTCTCCTTCTCTGTGGGCAACGCATCTTTTTTCAACGGGTCGCTCAACGTTCTTCACCTTCTGGCGTCGCTTATCAGTTTTATTCATGCTTGATAATTTAAGATGATTACTACCAACTACTACTACTACTACTACTACTACTACCCCTGAAAGGTGTTGGGAGTAGGGGGTTTGGGGGAGGGGGAAATGGAAATTGTGTACCACCCCCTTTCCTGCATTTCCGCACCCCTTTCTCTATAGATCATGGTTTGTGGAACCAGGAGGAGTTGAGAGCTCATATTTGCAGGGTGGATAGCCCCAGACTCGACGATGATGCTGATATAATTTTTTTGGAATTCACGCAAATATTTGCGTTAGGGGAGTGTCCTGAATGCGAAAATTCCTTGTTTTTTTCACCTCTTTCTGCAACCCCTGTCGGAATAAATCATGGTTTGTGGGAACCAGCAGGAGTTTGGAGATCATATTGATAGGGTAGCTAGCCCCAGACTGGATGTTGATGCTGGTTAGTTTTTTTGGAATTCACGCAAATATTTGCGTTAGGGGAGTGTTCTGAATGCCAAAATTCTTTGTTTTTTAAGCCAATTTTCTGCACCCCTGTCGGAATAAATTATGGTTTGTGGGAACCAGGAGGAGTTGGGAGCTCATATTGACAGGGTGGCTAGCTCCAGACCCCATATGCCAGAAGGGTTTATGCCGGTTACCTCCGGCAAGTGAACGTACCCTGTCGACTGTAGAAAGGGGGGTTCAAACTTATGCCCTGTAATTGTACGTACCCGAAGCGAATTGGGCGGCGCCAAAATGAATGGCCGAAGATGCTCCAAGGCTCTAAACGTTTGCCAGAAGAATTGAGAGGCTGACATTTTGGTTTTCACAACCTCGGGACGCGTTCTAGGTAGTGAACTACTTGAAACAAATATTTACAAAGATTTTGGCAAAGTAGTGCCAAAATGAATGGCTGAGAATGCTCCAAGGCTCTAACAGTTGTGCCAGAGGGGCTTAGAGGCTGATTCTTTGTGTTTTCGCAAGCTTGTCACGAACTTCTTTTCAGGGATATAGTTGAAATTATGAAGTAATGACAAAGTAGTGCCGAAATGAATGGCTGAGATTGCTCCGAGGCGGTAAAAGTTGTGCATGTGAGAATGAGAGGAAAAGCGACCTTGGGAGGGGGGGGGGAGTGCGTTCGCTCACCGCAAACCATCCTTTCAGGTGTTGGCACAGCCCCTAGCTATTGTTATTATTATTATTATTATTATTGTTATTATCATGGAGGCACATGTCCAGGATCTGGATCTGATGCCATAGTCTTAGAAAACCTATTATTATTATCATTATTATAGTAGTAGTAGTAGTAGTAGTAGTAGTAGTAGTAGTAATAGTAGTAGTTGGTACTAGTTAGTAGTAGTTAGTACTACTACTACTACTACTACTACTACTACTACTACTACTACTACTACCACTTGTCTTGTAATCTATCTCATATCACTTCTTCTTGATATCTACCGTGTTCTTGTGCGTGTCCTTGCGTGCAAGCTAGCAGACGTGTGCACCCGTTGCGTTGTGTCCATGGTGTTGCTCAGAGCGGGGTTCTTGAAATTCAAGACGGACACGGACGAGAGCGCTCGTAGCTTTTATCAGAAATTCGTGGGCAGCCGTGCCTTCAACATGTTCTTGCAGGTGCGATTGCACTGCGCACCACGATCAGAACGGATAGCCGCAAAGAGCATGGACTATGGCATAAGTTTTTGTACACCTTTTTAATATTTTGAGTTGTTGCCATTATTGTTATTATGAATCTTCCAACAATAGGACAGCAGCAACGAGGCAAGCCTAATCAGTTTACACGCACCCTCCATGCGCCGCATAGGATTGATTGATATACATGCGCGCGATGCAAAAAGTTGGTGCGTAATACCAACACACACACGTGCCACCTGCAGGAGGACACGTTGGGCGGGGTGTTCCATGAGATCATGCACCACGGCAAGCGCGCGCCCGAGCTGCTGCGCGACCTCCTGCGCGACGCCGAGGACCCACTCAAGTACTTCACACTGCCCACCCCCGGCCACCCAGCCGCACCCGCCGGTACAATCAGCGTAATGATGATGATGACGATGACGATGATGATGATGATGATGATATAATCTTAGGCGCCAGCAAAACGGAATCCAAGACCGGAAGCAGTAGCAGTGGGGACAGTAGCATTAGTGCTGGGAGCAGCAGCAGCAGCGTGCTCGAGGCCAAACATCTCACGCCGCAGCGCCGGAAAAAGGGCCCTAAAATGGCCCTTGTCTCTCCCGAGGTAATCACATTTATGAAAGACATGCCAACCACAAGGAAGAGCGACGCCTTGCAAACTATAGATATCTATCTATTGGAAGTTGCAAATGTAAAGTTGCATGCCTTTCAATCAAGTGCTGTGTGTGTATTTTTTCTCAGGGTACGCGCCGGGAGGTGCGCGTGTTGAGCGCTGTCAGGTCTGCACAGTCACAGTCACTGCCGGGAACCAGTTCGCACTCGC
>WBZZ01000546.1:57500-86484 GCA_019918135.1 Paulinella micropora
CTCAGTCTGATAGCTCCCCCCCCAGACCTAACGGTTAAGTAGAGTTGCGTACAGAGTGAGTGACTAACAATCGGTCACTGACTTGTCTCAGAAAAAAAAGTAGGAGAAAAGAGAAAGATGAATCTCTTTAAACCCAGGAGGAGGATGAAAAAGAAGTGCGTCGATGTGTAGCGCAGTGTAGACGGAGATCAGCCAGGGCCGGATATCGGGATGCGGAAGCGGGACTGAGACAATTGAGGCGCAGTAGCGATGCGTTGATATCGGGGAGCTGACGTCGAGCCGTAGGAAGCTAGGTGGCCATGTATCGCACAGCCGAGATGAACCAAATTTAATGCACCAATTATGCCACGCCAATATAATCACTGAGGTGTTCAGATTCGATGCGGATGATTGTTGACCTGCAGGCATAAAAGGCGACCAAGGACTTACAGGGATACTCTGGTCGTGGCGTAGCTTATCTAGGGACGATGGCGGGCCAAGTGGGAAAAGCGCTGGGCTGTGGCGGGTGAAGCCGGTACGATATGTAAAACCCACTTAAGAGTGTTGAGGTGGCTATTCCTTCGATGTAGCTTGCTTACCTTTCTGGAAGATATGAAGTGGGAAGGATTCGCCGGTGATGAGAGGGCCTTTGAGACGCTTAAGAACGCTGGCGGGAAGTCGGTCTTTGTCTTTGTTGGTCTTGTGAGAGCGCCACTCGATGTGTCGATGAACGACTTGATCGTTTGTTGTGTTGAAGAGAAGGGGCTTCCAGTGAGCCAAGGGATTACCCCAGCGTTGGATAGTGGTCTGATCCTTTGTATCTTCGTAGATGGGACGGAAGAGATGGTTCTTGTCTGAGGTCGTACCGAGCTGGTGAACTACGAGATCGTTTTCCTCGTTCTCTGGGTCCTCGTCTAAAACGATGCCAAGTTTTACCTGCTCGCGGTCGATGAATGCTACGACTTCGCCGATGGTGTAGTTGACGGAGTCGTCGTCGTGATCGTCTACTGCGACTGTGTTGAGCGGAGCGAGGCCGTCAGTGGGTGCAGTATACGGAGCGAGGTGTGAGCGGTCGATGCGTTTCAATACCTTGTTGGTCTTGAGATGACGCAGCTTGAAGCAGTTTGAGCTGACCTGCTCAACGATGGTGTAGGGGCCGTCGAACTGAAGAACGGAGGAGGCTGGAATTCCTTGCTTGGAAGGCTTGGGGCTGTAGACGGAGACTGTGTCGTTTACTTTCCATTCCTTGACAGCCTTGTGGCGGCCTTTGTTCTTTTGAGCGACGGACCGGGCGCGGGTAACGGTGGTGTACGCGCTGACGTAAGTTGTGACAGCGGTGCGGGCGCTGTTTAACAGTGCGATCTGTTCGGCCGACTGTATTGACAGTGTCGGTGATGCGTCGAGGGCGGCGCTGGAAGCGGTAGCGCGGGCATTGACAATCTCCGGCGAGTCGAAGAAGTCCAACGTGCAGCGGGGCTTGCGGGCGAGCATTCCTTCAAAGGCAGTAGTGCAGGTTGCTGTAGAAACGTATGTGTTCTGAGCGAAGGAGAAGGGATGATGCTGTGCCAGTTGGTCTTTTCTGCCTTAGGGAGAGACTGGATAGCCGTGCGGATTGCTTTGTGGCTACATTCAACGTAGCCGAGTTGATGATGCGAGTAGGGCGCGGTGGTGAGCCATTCGAGGCCGGCTACGCTGCAAAATCGTTTGGCCAACGTGCCAACGAAAGAACTATGATAGTCGGAAAAGATGGACTCCGGAAAACCAAAGATGTAGGCCCATCGATTGAGGATGAGTTCCACTGTTTCTTCCGCGAATGTGGAGACGCATTGGATAAATTGGAGAAATCCCGAGAAAAGATCGACGATGATCAGTATGTACTGAGAGGTGACGCCGGGGATGCCGATGTGAACGTGGTCGAGGCCGATGCCCTGTCCTTGATGCATCCATGTGAGCGATGAATATCGGCCGTGGTTAAGGGTCAGGCGGGCGTGGACTAGTTGGCAAAAGTGGCAGTCACGGAGGGCGGCGAGGACGTCATGATGCATGATATCCGTACCGTCTGTGCGGAACCAAATGTAGCGCTCCTTGATAAAGGGGACGAGTGTCGGCGCCTTGGCGTGGTTCCGCATGAGGTGGGCATAATTGATGAGGGGACGGCGTAGCTCTTCTGGGACATAAACCTTGACTGAAGATTGATCGGGGTCAACGGTGACTGCGATACCTTGTCGGAGGATCAGCTCGGCTGAGCCGGCGGAGACTGAGATGACGTCTTCGGTCCAGAGAGGGGCCCTGAAGCTGTCCTGTCGATGTGCGTTGATGATCTGCTGGCGTGTAACGCGCTGCGCATGCGATGTAGCAACGAGAGGATAGATATATTGTTGTTCCATTCCAAATCCATGTACGAGCCAGACGAGGCTGTCGTCAAGGAATAAGATCTTGCGGCATTGCTCGACGATCGTCTGTGGAAGAGTTTCATCGGGGACGCAATGAACCAAGTCTTGAGGCATGAGCAGTGCGAAGGGCTTGCGGAGAGCAAACATATCGCGGGCAACCATCGGGGAGCATTCAGCAGAGGGAATGACGATGGCCAAGTCCCATGGGGATTGCATGCTACGCAGAGTGGGGCCGCCACGGAGGATCCGGCAAGATAGGGACTTGAGACGGGTATCCAGGGCCGCGTGCGTGCCTTCAACTGCTTACCAAAGGGTTGAGCCTGCTCGGGGTGCTGTAAGTAAACACGGCACGTTTTTACTATTGTTAGACTTTAAGAAGAACGGTCAAAGCCGGCTGCCGGGCGACGGTTAAGCTTTTTATTTTGCATAGGCTTTGCCAGTAGCGGTTACTTTTGCTTTATTTATTTACGTTATGGCATTTGCTTTCTGCTGCCTTCAAGTTTGCCTTTGCTAGTTTCCATTTTTATATAGCACTTTCCTTTTTATTGCCTTTATGGAAGTTTGGGACATTCTTCTTTTTAGGGAAGCTCTCTCAGTTGGATGTCTTTGAATTAACAAATCGTCTCGATTTCGATTTCGTTTTTTGTGTTCATGCTGGTTGAGGCAGGCAAGATTGTGTCGCTATGCGTTACGGTCTGGGACGCGAAATGGTGCAAGGACAAGTTCAAAGGCGACGCGGCAAGAGTCCGAGCTGTGGGTAGCGTCACCAAGAAGCATAGCTCTACTGGCGAGTGGGATGTGAAGTTCCCTTTCCCGGAAGGGGAGGTCAACCACACCATCCACGACTTCCTGCTACGCATTGAGAGCCCGACCGACGTCAAGGCTGGGACGTTCATCTACGACGACCCCACGACCCGGCGCCTCTACGGAGCTCCGGACGAACATCGAGAGACGAAGACACCGCTACGCAAGTCCGCTGACTTCAAAACGAATGACATGCGCGTTCGGCAAATTCTCACATCGACTTCATTGGGAAAAGAAACCAAGATTACTCAAGTAGCCGATACACTCAAAGCAATGGACCTTTCTGCGAGTCTGGACGCGATAATCCGATATCACTTCGCTTCTGTATCTGGATACGTGCAAGCAGTCACCACCGTAGCCGACAAAGCGAAGTCAATGGCGACCGCCTTGGTGGACAAGCATGTAGCATGGCAAGGAATTGTCGAAGTGGAAACGGGGACGAGCGTCGAGCCACCGACTACAGATCAAGACCAATTCAGAGCAGCACTGCGTCAACGTGAGGCGGAATTCAAGGCCGAGATGGACAAGTTGCGTGAAGAGAACAATGAGCTACGAACAACCAAGCGTCACAAGAACGACGGAAGCTTCGGGCAAGCGGCGGCTGCGTTGAAGAACCGCTTGGACGAAGATGAAGAAACCCAGCCAGAACTCTGAGCACCAGGTTTGCGCAGCGCGCTAGCCAAGCTGACAGATGACGAGGCGGATAGGGCAGCCATACTAGACAAGTACAAGTTACGATGCATCGCGGAGGTGCATCTCATCAAGACAACCGTGTTAGGAATGATCATGAAAGGCTACGGTGTCTCACTTATGGAGCTACGACCGGCAAAGAACAGTGCCGAGTACGGAAACGAGACTGGCAAGTTCGTCATGACTAAGGAAGTGTTTCAACGACTGCTGCGCATCACCGCTGCTTTCCACCCTACCCACAGAGAAGATATCATGGATCATTTCCAGGAAAGCCTAGACTACCTTCCGACCCGCACTCTGCAATCCGTCATCGACTGGTCGTACGCGGTTCGTTGCCAAGTGCCTTTGGGAGAGTGGGCAAAGTGACACAAATCCTTGCGACCTGCTGCACTGATTCTGCACGCGGGCGATGAGAAGAAGTCGCACGGCACACCGAAACCCAAGGCAACGGGAGACCAATCTACATGCAAGCAATAGGGGATGGGTAACTGCACTTGGGGCAAGAAGTGTCGCTTCCAGCACGTGTGCCCAGTCTGCGCCAACGAGACCCACGCCAAAGCACAGTGCCCTAAGAAGAACGAGTGGCCTTTCTGACTATTGCCAGCACAAAGCTGCAAAAAAGGGCGACGTGTAGTCGTGGGTCATGGTCCAGAGAGCGAGAAAATTAGATTGGTAGTAGCAGCGAATAGTGGTAGTGGTGGTGAGAGTGTCAGCTACGATAGTGATAGCGAAAGTGAGGATGTAGACAAGCAAGCAAATGTGGTGTGCGAGGTTGGGATGAATGGCGTGCGACAAGTTGTGCAAGTGATTCAGAATAAAAAAAAAAGGCGAGTGATATGGTCGAATGTAAAAAAGGCAGTGGGGCAGGTGGGGAGGGTAGCCCCTCGAGAGAAAAGCGTCATTTCACAAATACATAATTGACCCAGGGTTGCACCATAAGCGGGAATATATATATTCCTGATTTGAATTCTTTGAACTTTTGAAATAAAACACTCTGCCACCTTCAGATTTTGCATTTTTGCATTTGATAAAAGTGCCTCTAAGTGCATAGCACTCAAAGATTTTGCATTTTTGCATTTGATAAAAGTGCCTCTAAGTGCATAGCACTCAAAGTGCATAGCACTCAAAGACATTGTTGTAGTGAAGAGTGAAAGAAGTTCCAGCGCGAGAAAGCCTTCGAGGCACAGATGCAGAGGCGAGCAGAGGCACGATCGCGACACCAGCCAAGGTGGCAGAAGCAAGTGCGCACGAGCTTGTCGGCAGATAGTGCTATCGTTCTGTGTTGCGACATCACCTAAGCAACTGCCAGACACACTGTACACAAGCAACACACAAATATTGCTACCACTACTACTAATACTACTACTATAGCTACTACGATGATCAATTGAAGTTAGGGTTAGGGTTAGGGTTACTACTACTACTACTACTACTACTACTACTACTACTACTACTACTACTACTACTACTACTACTACTACTACTTACTACTACCCACACCAAATACAGTTACCGCTTACAATCGGCTCACGAGATACATACGAGTCTCCTTTCGTACAACTGGATTCATCGGTTTGAGCTCGCAATATTCTTTGTGACTTGAAACCATATGCATCCTACTGTGATATATCTATTCGCTCCTGTTGGGATTGATGTTCTTTGGCGTTTTGTGTGACATCTCTTGTCTTCATTACTGTTCGCCTGACTGGGTCTAGTATGAATGGTTATTCGCCTCAGAAATTGCGTCACCATGTCGAACGCGAGCCATTCGCGGAAGGACAGTGATAATTCATTATAATTTGCAAAGTCATTATTTGTAACCTCTCTTAATTCGCATTTCCGAAATCATTACTCTTTCTGACTCACGCGGCAACACGCCACCGATCCACACGTGACAAGTAGTTTTCGTCTGCAACACGCAGTTGTCTCAATGCAGTCTTTGTGTGTTTATCAGCACCTGCCAGACACACAGGCAACGCACTGCCGCTGCTGCTGCTACTACTACTACTACTACCACTACTTCTACTACTTCTACTACTACTACTACTACTACTACTACTACTATTATTATTATTATTATTATTATTATTATTATTATTATTATTACTACTACTACTACTACTACTACTACTACTACTACTACTACTACTGCTGCTGCTACTACTACTACTGCTACTACTACTACTACTACTACTACTACTACTACTACTAGCTATTCGTACATCTGGATTCATCTGTTTAAGCTTGCAATGTTCTTGGTGCCTTGAAACCATATGCATCCTACTGTGACGTATCTAGTCGCTACTGTTAGGATTGCTGTTCTTTGGTATTTTGTGTGACCTCTCTTATCTTCACTACTGTTCGCCTGACTAGTCTAGTATGAGTTGTTATTTGCCTCAGAAATTGCATCACCATGTCGAACACGAGCCATTCGCGGAAAGACAGTGCTCATTCATTACAAAGTCATTATTTGTAACACTTTTCTTAATTAGCATTTATGACAGTATTACTTTTTCTGACTCACCTGCAACACGCCACAGATTCACACGTGCAAGTAGTTTTCGTCAGCAACACGCAGTGGTCTCAATACAGTGTTTTGGGGGTTTACTTGCACTCATCCTGTTGTGCTGTTATCATTTTGCCCCTTTAGATTTGCTGCTATCAGCCTGCTTGTGTGGCCTGTATTTCATCATTGTTTTTGCTTGACTAGTCTAATCTGAGTTGTTGTATCAGAGAAATTGTCAAGCTACATCGAACATCAGTCGCTGTTCTTGCAGAAAGGCAGTACTCATCAATTATTTTGTCGTTATCTCCAACTTTTATTAGCATCACTGCCAGGAGCGTTACTGGTTCTGACTTACGTGTACACTGCAACACACAACCGGTTCACGCACGTTAAATTATTTTTCATGACGTCAACTCGCCCGTGCCCCAAAACAACAGTGCAGTCGATTGGCAAATCTTAATACAATATGACATAACAGCTGCTTATTTACGTACTAGCTCGGAAACCCAGTCACCTCACTAAGTTGACAAGGGGCACGATTGTGATCATGCACTCCGTCAATAAATCATTTGTTTTGTGTTTAAACACCATGGGGGAGCAGAACACAACGTTGCATGCTAGCCTGCAAGATCTCAGACTTTTGACCTCAAGAATGCGCCGAAATCGAAAGTGCATTAAGAATATTAATGTTAAAATTAATAATAAACCGTCCGGACGATCACTGGTGATCAAGTTTGAGCAGTGCTGATCAAGACCGGTCGAGGCCGCTGAGAGAGGCTGATCAATATTATGATTGCTGAGGTAAGATAATAATACTAAAGTGCTGGTCACCCGATGGCTGATCGACGCCCCGCTAACTTGGCAACCATGCGGCTCATCACGGCAGATCGTGGCCTGCTGATCAAGACACAAAGGCAGTCATCATGCGGCCGATCAATGCTGACCACTGGTGATCAAGAGTGATCATCTCAAGGCACACCGGCTGATCATTGCTGATCATGCAGAGACTGAGCATGCTGCCGATGACTCAAGGCAGGCTGATCCTAGGCTGATCAAGGCTGATGAGAGTCAAGGCAGATGAGTGCTGACAATCGCGAGTCAGAGGCGAGTCATGACTAATCAAGACAAATAAATGCTTGCTACAGCTGATCATCATCTAGCTGGTCATGATCATGAAGAACCATTTGAAAGGCTGAGCAAGTCTGGTTGAATCACCGATTAATTGATTCATTGCTGATCATCCATCGCTGCACGCACTGATAACAGCAAAGCCTTGATGATAGTTGGCAGCAGAGTTGATCATTGATGACAGGATGATCCGACCGCTGATCATAGCATCGCCGCTGACCGAGGCTGGTCATGGCATGACATGGCAGGTCACTGTCATGTTTGGCCGGGCCGACTACACTATCTCTTACTAGACTCAATGCTTATTAAGGGTATCAGGTTGAAGGCTGTTTGAGTCATAGCAAGTCATTGCCTATCATGGCTTATCATGGTTGATCAAGGCTGATCGAGGCAGGCGAAACCGATTGAGGTTCATCAAGGCTCATCAAGGCTGATCAATGCTGATCAAGGCTGATCAAGCGGGCTGATCAGAACTAATCAAGTCTTACCAATTTCAAGGCTGACGAAAGCTGATAAAGGTCGCAGTGACAGAAAGGCTGATCACTGGCAAGGCGAATCATACTACTGTATGTGATCAAGTCTAAGCAATGCTGATCAAGGCTGATCAAGGCAAAATCGATGCTAGTCGAGGCCAGTCGAGACCGGTCGAGGTTGAGCGAGGCTGATCAATATTATTATGGTTACTCAGGTAGGATAATTATAACGGCTGACGATGGCTGATCGACGCTAACAACAGCTCACCATGGCTGATCAAGGATCAGTCAAGGCAGATCAAGGCAGATCAAGGGTGATCAAAGCAGATCATTACTGATCGAGGCGAAGCACGGCTGCCACCTGATCAAGGCTAAACTAATGGCTGATGATGGCTAACCTTGACTTGGCTGATCAAGGAAGGATCAAGGCTTATCAAGGCTAGATAAAAGCTCATGATGCGTAATCACACGTGTTGATAGTTAATCTTGGTTCATCATGGGTGATCAAGGCTTGTCATTGCTAGCCTTGCCACCATGACTGATGATCGCTAAGTATTGGTACTGCTAAACAATGCTTACAAAGGCTGATCAAGGATTCGATGTCGAGAGTTCGCCGCTCTTCCTCAAATCGATTGAAACAGTCTGGATCACTAAAGAAGCAAAACTGTTACACCGTCCAGCATTCGGAAAGCGCACGTGGCACTCATCATTAGGTCCAGCTATCTACGCGTCACATTCCAATAGAATCGGCTCAGCTACAGAAGCGGCAAGTCTTAGATTGGGGATGAAAATATACACGATCAGGAGGCAAGGATTGTGGTCGGACAAAAGTGCATGCGTGTTCAAATATGTGCGAGACGTCAGCCTAGAAAACAAACTGACCATCACGAGCGTCCGCATAAAGTCTTTCCTCATTTTCTAGTCACTTTGTTGAGGCCAAAAATGCAATCTTAGAGATAATACAGGCAGTTTACGGGCATTTTGCTTGATCAAGCAGGGAAAAGTAGCATTACAATTTTCCAGATGTCTTTTGGTGACCTAGGAGAGAGGGGAGCGCTCATGGAATGTATGGTATGATGTGAAATGAAGTTTTTGCAAGCTTGCGCAGCAAAGCGTCATTTCACAAATACCTAATTGACCCAGGGTTGCACCATAAGCGGGAATATATATATTCCTGATTTGAATTCTTTGAACTTTTGAAATAAAACACTCTGCCACCTTCAGATTTTGCATTTTTGCATGTGATAAAAGTGCCTCTAAGTGCATAGCACTCAAAGACTCCCACCCGCCCACCCACTTATACTGAAGTACTTGAAGTCTTACTGATAATGTCTTTTCGCTTGGGGGATGGTGAGTGAGGGATGAGAAATAATATACACCCACACACTCGATATCATAACGCACACAAATTTACATCTAATGCATCGCCACATCATGCACAATCACGCATATTCCATGCACAATATACGCACAATAATATCATGCACAATCTAGGTCTTGTGTATTTCCAACACAAAGAGACCTAGGAGAGAGGGGAGCGCTCATGAAATGTATGGTATGATGTGAAATAAAGTTTTTGCAAGCTTGCGCAGCAAAACTTTATTATTGCCCCAGGAGGCGAGAGCGCAGGTTTTTGCGTCGAGGGGCAAGCGGCACGCAGTCGTGGGACTTGAGCCCCCTGGTGCCCTGGTGGAGAGGCGCCCTCTTCCCCGCCAGGCTCGTTTTGTAGCCCCCTCTCTTGCCTCTGCGTTCTCTTTGTCTGCTTCTTTGCCTATGCCTTTTCATGCCAGTCGAGCTCCTTCTGCTGCTGCTTCTTTGCTGGCCTCCTCGTCTTCGTTATTGGCTCTTGCTGGGTCGTCCCGTCCTCTCTCTTGCTATCCTTTGCTTCCGTTTCCTGCTCTTTGTTTGTCTTCTTCTCTTTCTCCTTCTTCTTCTTCTTCTTCTTCTTCTTCTTCTTCTTCTTCTTCTTCTTCTTCTTCCTCTTCTTCTTCTTCTTCTTCTTCTTCTTCTTCTTTAGATAGATAGATAGATAGATAGATAGATACTGTGGTTGCTCTCTCCTCCGAAGGACTGTGTGCATAGATACATACATGCATGTATTCATACATACATGCATGCATACATACATACATGCATGGATTCGCAATCTTGTAGGATCAGCAGGCGATGCTTCAGGAAATCATATGTGTGTATGTATGTATGTAATATTGATGTGCATGTAATTCTATACGTGTGTGTGTGTGTGTGTGTGTGTTGATTCGCAATCTTACAGAACCAGCAGGCGATGCTTCAGGAAATCATATGTGTGTATGTATGTATTTAATATTGATATGCATGTATTTCTATACGTGTGTGTGTATGTGTATTTGTGTGTTGATTCGCAATCTTACAGAACCAGCAGGCGATGCTTCAGGAAATCATATGTGTGTATGTATGTATGTGATATTGATATGCATGTAATTATTTGCGTGTGTGTGTGTGTGTGTGTATGTGTGTGTTGATTCGCAGAACCAGCAGGCGATGCTTCAGGAAATGTCCCAGGTGCACCAAGATGAGCTAGATAAGTTAAAGAAGGTAAACACGAAATATATACACACACACACACACACACACACAAATATGCACACAGACACACGAATCTCTTTTATGTACATATCTACCAATCCACCTGTTACCTCCTCTCTCTTTGTCTCTGTGTGTGTGTGTCTCTCTCTCTCTCCCTCCCTCCCCCCCCCCCCTCTCTCTCTCTCTTCATATTTTATATAGTCACGTATTAATATTCATGTAAACAAATGTCTCAGGAACAAGAGAGACCATCCATCCATCTATCTATCTATCTATCTATCTACAAGAACAAGAGGCGTATCAGACACAAGCGCACGCACACACTGAGAAGGTATAGATAGATAGATAGATAGATAGATAGATAGATAGATAGATAGATAGATAGATAGATAGATAGATAGATAGACAGACAGACAGACGGATAGATAGATAGATAGATAGATAGATAGATAGATAGATAGATAGATAGATAGATAGATAGATGGATGGATGGATGGATGGATGGATAGATAGATAGATAGATCGATAGATGATTTCTTCTTCTTCTTCTTCTTCTTCTTCTTCTTCTTCTTCTTCTTCTTCTTCTTCTTCATCTTCTTCTTCTTCTCTTTCTTCTCCTTCATCCTCTATTCTTTCTTCTCGCTCTATTCTTTCTTCTCCCTCTATTCTTTCTTCTCATTCTCCTTTTATCCTTTCTTCTCATCCTTCTAGTCTCCTTTCTCCCTCTATCCTTTCTTTTTCTCCTTCCCCTTCTATTCCTTCTTCTGCTTCTGTTCTTTCTTTTCCTTCTCCTCCTTCTGTTCTTTCTTCTCCTCCTCCTTCTATTATTTCTTCTCCTTCTCCTTCTATTCTTCTCTTCTTCTTCTCCTTCTATTCTCTCGTCTCCTTCTCCTTCTATTCTCTTTTCTCCTTCTGCTCCTCCTTTTTCTTTTCTTTCTTCTCCTTCTATTCTTTCTTCTCCTTCTATTCTTGCTTCTCATTCTGGTCTTTCTTCTCCTTCTCCTTCTATTCTTTCTTCTCATTCTCTTTCTCCTTCTATTCGTTCTTCTCCTTTTCCTCTTATTCTCTCTTCTCCTTCTCCTTCTTGTCTTTCTTCGCCTTCTATTCTTTCTTCTCCTTCTCCTCCTATTCTTTCTTCTCCTTCTCCTCCTATTCTTTCTTCTCCTTCTCCTTCTAGTCTTGCTTCTCCTTCTATCCTTTGTTCTCCCTCTCCTTCTCTTTCTTTTCTTTCTTCTCCCTCTCTTTCTATGCTTTCTTCTCCCTCTCTTTCTATTCTTTCTTCTCCTATTCTTTCTTCTCCTTCTGTCCTTTCTCCTTCTTCTCCTTCTATCCTTTCTTCTCTCTCTCCTTCTATCCTTTCTTCCCCTTTTCCTCCCACTCTTTCTTCTCCTTCTATCTTTCTTCTTCTTCTCATTCTACTCGTTCTTCTCCTTCTATTCTTTCTTCTCCTTGTCCATCTATTCTTTCCTCTCCTTCTCCTTCCATTCTTTCTTCTCCTTCTCTTTCTGTTCTTTCTTCTCCTTCTCCTTCTATTCTCGCTTCTCTCTCCTTCTATTCCTTTTTCTCCTTCTATTCTTTCTTCTCCTTCTCCCTCTACCCTTTCTTCTTCTTTCCCTTCTATCATTTCTTCTCCTTCTCCTTCTATTCTTTCTTCTCCTGCTATTCTTTCCTCTTCTTCTCATTCTACTCTTTCTCCTCCTTTTATTCTTTATTCTCTTTCTCCTTCTATTCTTTCTTCTCCTTCTCCTTCTATTCTTTCTTCTCCTTCTTCTCCTATTCCTTCTTCTTCTTCTTTTCCTTCTTATCCTTCTATTCTTTCTTCTCCTTCCATTCCTTTTTCTCCCTCTATTCTTTCTTCTCCTTCTATCATTTCTTCTCCCTCTATCCTTTCTTCTCCTTCTATTCGTTCTTCTTCTCCTTCTATTCTTTCTTCTCCTTCTATTCGTTCTTCTTCTCCGTTTATTCCCTTTTCTTCTTCTTCTTCTTCTTCTTCTTCTTCTTCTTTTTCTTCTTCTTCTTCCCCTTCTTCTTCCCCTTCTTCTTCTTCTTCTTCTTCTTCTTCTTCTTCTTCTTCTCCTTCTTCTTCTCCTTCTTCTCCTTCTTCTTCTTCGTCTTCTGCGGCGGCTGCTGCTGCTGCTTGTGCTTCTACCTCTGCGTCTGCGTTGCTGCTGCTGCTGCCATTGCGTCTGCCTCTGCCCCTCGGATGGCCGGCGCGGCAGTCTGTTCTCCCCGTCTTCCTTCGTTGGCTTGGCATCGCGCCGGGGCGTCCGTGCCGTTGTCAAACCGCGAACGCCTCGGCGCGAGGCCCGCTTTAAATTTACGCCCTTTTTCGCCGTGTGTGTGGGAGAGGGTGAAGCATGAGGCGGAAGAGGCTATGGGCGCCTCGGTCAAGTTTGTTTTTATCCCCAAGAACTTAGGTGCAGTCGAGGTACTTACTACTACCAGATGCCTTTGCGGGCGTGGCGAGAGTGGACCAGCCGCCGGTCCCGGACTTTGGGGCGCCAAAGGACGAGCGCGCGGAACCATGGCTGTCGTTCTGGTGGATGCCGTGGGAAGCAACTGCTGCCCGAGCAGATATCGAGCTTTTCATCAAGGCGAAGGTGGTGATCCTTACCGCGGCACCGAGTAGCATCAGCGACTGGGTGGGGACGCCCTGGGCAACGCACTGTTGGTGGGCGGGGGACTCAGAGAAAGACACTGGGCGACCCCCCCCCCCCCCCGGAGTCGATGCAGAGGATCGTGCTTGTAGACTTTCGCGCGGTGCGCGGCCGGGGGCGTGAGGTCATTGAACTGATAGTCCTCCCGAGACGACGCCGAGTCCGGCAAGAGCCACGAATCAAACTTCCATTTTTCGAGGGAGAGATCACCACGTACAAGACAGCGCTGAGGCTCCCGGTGTTGGCAGCTTTAGCACACAATTGCAAGCATCTGTCGAGCGCAGAGAAAGAGTGGTTCCGAGCGGTATGTGCGGCGCAGTCCACGGGATACCGAGGCGTGGGAGAGTTCTTGCGAGACTATTCCCGCCAAGGTACGGCGGAAGTCGAGGCGAAACGATGGAAAGCGGTGAATGAGAGGGTGGCAGAGGGCAAAGCTTTGGGGCCGTTCGACCGGCCGCCCTTTCCGAACGCTGTCTGCCCGCACCAGGCAGTCGTGGCGTACGAGTTTGCGATTCCAAAAAGCAAGTGGGACTCTGTGTCAGACTCTATACGCAATATCAATCACGCGTCGTACCCACGCGGCCTGTCCATCAATGACCTTACTCCACGGATGGACGACGGAGTGACATATTTCACTTTCGCTCAGGACGTGGCCAATATCGCTAGACTAGGCCGGGGTTGTTTTGGTTTCGGCGGAGATATCAAGGACGCATACCGGCAAATCGGCGTGAGAGCGGAGGACCTCTACCAGCAAGTCTCAGCGGCATGGGACAATGACGGCAAGCGCTATTTCTTTCTTGAACTCTGTGGCAAGTTCGGTCAAGTATCGGCGGGTGACAACTTTGCCAGGTTCATGGCCTTGCTGCGGATCATAGCAGAGCATCTGCCCGGTCAGGCCGCGGTACTCTTTGACAATTACGTGGACAACCTCGTCTCCCAAGCCAAGGACGGACGAGTGGCCAGCAAGCGCTTGCAGAGGCTGAAGGACTTTTTCAGCAGCATAGGCATAGAGTTGCACGAGGTCTTTTGCGGACAGCAGTATTCGTTCCTGGGATGGGACATTGACGGTTCGATGGTTGGTGACCATGCCGAGCAAGAGGATGAACATCGTCATCCCGCGCCTGGACGCGCTTGCTGAGGCATCATGGACGTCGGTGGACGACTACGCTTCTTTCAAAGGCCTGCTAACGTGGTTGGCGGCGGTCATTGCGTGGCTCAGGCCGTTGGTCGGACACATGCATGAGTGCCATGTAGCGATGTTGCGTCGCGGATCCAATGGCGGTCGAGTTAGCGGCAGAGTCCAAAACGGGGCAGCATGGGCTGCGGGGTTGTTGCGCGAACTGAAGGAGCTTTCTCGATTGCTGACATGCAGCGTACGGGGGCTTTCAACCAGGACACGTTGGTATGGCAGAACGATGAGAAGTGCACGACCATCTGGGCCGATGAGAACCGGTGCAAGGGTTCGCAGTTTGGCCGCGCGTGGCTAGTCGTCTCAGATGGAGTCGGACAAGGATCCTTTTTGTCAGAAGAGTGGAGATGGGAGGATGAGGAGCTCTTTGTAGCTGAGTCGGGCGAAGATGCTGCATCGCGTAGAGAGCTTTTCAATTATTTGCAGGCAGTTTGGGAGGTGCATATGTTGACGGGGTGTGTGCGCTTTTGTGTGGTTGGAGACTGCGCGCCTGCCTGCTCATGCATTGCTAAAGCGCATTCGCCTACGCCCGGCATGCAAGCTATTCTTGATATTTACTTGTGGCTGTTTGCGGAGCGGAATATTAGCGTGCTTGCCTTTAGAGCTGAGAGAGAGCGCTTGCATATTGTCGATGTCCTGGCTCGTGGTCAGGTGGAGAAGGCGGCGCGCCTTCAAGCGAGCGGGGGATCTTTCGTTCTTGGTTTGAGGGCCACCCGGCGTCCAAGACCGCTGACTAGCTAATCAAGGAGGCAGTGGGCTACCTGGCTGGCGGACTGGCATACAGCACGAGCCGCAGCTATGCATCGGGGGTCAACCGGCTCAAGGGCTTTGCAAGCACGTTCGACACTGATGGCTGGCTGATCCGCTGGTGGGAGCCTGACCCGGCCCTACTTGTACTTTTCATGACGTACATCATCGGGCAGGTGTCGGTGGGGACACTGAAGGTGTATCTGTACGGCATCCGTAATTTTTGTTTGGCGCATGGGCAAGCAGACCCTCTGAGGAATTACCATGTTGAGCGATGTTGGCGCGGCATCAAGAGGAGCAAGAAAAAGGGCAATGACAACCGTTTGACCCTTACTGGTGATCTCCTCAAGACGGTTGTGACTTTTGTTGTGAGACGTTTGGCTGAGGGGGGCATGAGCCCGCGCGACAAGCATGATCTGATCGTTCTCTGCATCATCATGGTGTGGGGAGTGATGGGACTTTTCCGAATCGGTGAGTTGGTTGTCTCGGGTCCTAAGCGACATGCCCGAGTTTTGAGACGTATGCACTGCACGTTATTTTCTGAGAGAGATGAAAGCTTTTTGTGTATAAACCTTGATGGTTCCAAGACCGATCCGTTCAGGGGAGGGTTGGATGTATGGCTGGCTGATCTGGATGTGGTGATTCTTTCGCCTGTTTTCTGGTTTCAGCGCTATGAGTCTTCGTTGTTTTCCGCTGGGCTCAATCGGGGGAAGGCTCAAGCCATGTTTCGATGGGCGAACGGTGAGATTGTTACCAGGGAGAAGTTCGTGGCGGGAGCTCGCCAGCTCTTGGCCCAGTCGGGGGTCGACGACGGGTCTCGGTTCAACGGTATTTCTCTGCGTAGAGGTGGAGCAAAGTCGCTGAAGTTGGCAGGTGCGTCGGACTTGGCGATCATGCGTGCTGGACGTTGGTCGTCGGACTGCTTCAAGCGATATATTGAGACGCCGCGGGGTGAGATCATGTTGGAGCAACGCAGTCTAGTTAGCAATTTTGAACGATAGAGACATTTCGGCCCTGGGTGGGCCTGGGTAGTGCCGGGTGGCAAACCTGGCTAGGACATATGCGTGCACGGCGAGTGCGAGTTTCAGTGCTTTTCATATTTGCTAATATTAGTCCTAAACCCATAGTGATCTTTCCTTTGCACCCGGCATGGGCCGATGCTGCCTCTATCTGTTCATTGTCTTTATTAAATATATGGCTTTCGACCTTATGTTTGAAGTTTAATGTAAGTAAACACTGCACGTTTTTACTATTGTTAGACTTTAAGAAGAACGGTCAAAGCCGGCTGCCGGGCGACGGTTAAGCTTTTTATTTTGCATAGGCTTTGCCAGTAGCGGTTACTTTTGCTTTATTCATTTACGTTATGGCATTTGCTTCAGTCTGCTGCCTTCAAGTTTGCCTTGGCTAGTTTCCATTTTTATATAGCGCTTTCCTTTTTATTGACGTTATGGAAGTTTGGGGCATTCTTCTTTTTAGGGAAGCTCTCTCAGTTGGATGTCTTTGAATTAACAAATCGTCTCGATTTCGATTTCGTTTTTTGTGTTCCCTCCCTCCCACCCTTTATTTGTTATGAGTATTGTGCCTGGGTAGTGTCGGGTGGCAAACCTGGCTAGGACATATGCGTGCACGGCGAGTGTGAGTTTCAGTGCTTTTCATATTTTGCTAATATTAGTCCTAAACCCATAGCGAGTGCGGCTAGTGATCTTTCCTTTGCACCCGGCATGGGCCGATGCTGCCTCTATCTGTTGATTGTTTTTATTAAATATATGGCTTTCGACCTTATGTTTGAAGTTTAACGGAATGGTGGATAAAAGCTGGAGAGTCGCCTCGGCTTCGCCAATTAGGGTGGGCTGGCCGGGGGCGATGCAAGGGACACGTGAAAGACCGTCAGAGAGTTGGTTTTGCTTACCTGGTAGGTATTCTACTTTGAATCGAATCGTCTGAAGGTGCTCGAAAACCCAGTTGACGACCATGGGGCTGCGAGCGTGCCATAGCCACAAAAGGGGACGGTGATCTGTGACGATGGTGAGTTCGTGATCGCTGGCATCGATGTAGTAGCGGCACTGTTGAATACCGTAGATGACGCCGTATGCTTCACGAAAGTAGGTCGCCCATCGTGTTTGCGTGTCTGTAAGCTTCTGGGAGAAGTACTGGATGAGCGGAGCGTTGCGCTCTGGGCCATTATGAAGTGTGCCGCCAATGCCGATCTGGCTTGCGTCCGTCCGGAGGTAGAGTCGTTGCGATGGCTCATACTTCACCAGAATGGGAGCGTAGTGAGGACACGGCGGAGCTTCTTCATACATTTCCGCTCATCTCGGGTCAGGTAAGGGGCACCGGAGGGCCGAGCGTGAGTGGATTTGAGAAGATTGGTCAGAGGTGCCACTAATCGATCCCGATGTACTACCAGATAACATGATTACTTATTCAGTAAATTTTAAAGCGGTTTACCACGATCGAATAATCCGTAAGGAACTTATCGAGTTCAATAAAACTACTTTAATGACAATGCAAAGACTGTCAGAACTAAGAGTAACTGACCGACGATAGAGGTGATGTTATAGTTATTCTAGAATGAGGATTAGGTTTAGTAATGACTGGTAAACGTAATCCGTGAAATAGAATAACCGGAAATGAATAGTTGTTATATTCTCACCCTTTACCATTCTACACACCGATCTAGAAAGGTCTAGAAATATAGTGCCACAGTAATGCCACTTATTCTGGCAATATGTAGGTAAGATTGGCATTTCACACTAGTCAGTAAATATCCGGTGTGCGGTGTCAGGTATTCTAATCCTAACGGTAACTAGTGATATTAGAGTTCCATCAGGGAATATTAATAATGTAATGATGTAGTATCATACTACAATACCCCCCCTGAACTCAATATCACCTCGATAAATTGAGTGTCACAGAATATGTCGAGAATTAAAATCTTCAACTTCAAAAATTTGCGAAGAGTCAACAAAAAAATCACCGCCTCGCCGGGCGAGCAGACGAAAGTGATCATAGCAAGCAAGCTCACTACTTTAAGTCCTTCCGCTTTGAAATCAATGTCCATGAACTCCGCAAATGACTTCAAGTATTATTTGGAGTTCAAATCAACTCCAAGTTCCGTTGTATCATCCCACAACCGTGTTCCATCAAGCGGTGTTATAGCTGGGCTCGTAACGTTCGCAACCCCTCCATCGTAGCGCTTGTAACCTCTCCTTCATAGCGCCCGTAACCCCTCCTTTTGAGGTGTTACCCCCCTCCCGATTTGGGGGTTCGCTTGCGACTTGCCCTTCTTGGCCCGTACCGGAGGGTAAGGTTCAATCGCCGGTCCATTAGGAGGAATCGAGTCGTCATCATGCTGCAAATAATTATCGAGCTTGACGGTGAATTGATCCACAAGTGCGCGGTACTGTGGTGTCGGCAGAGGCTTCGTAAACAAATCAGCCAAGTTGTCGCTGGACGGTATGTACCGGACGATCACTCGTTTTTCACGCATTTGCTCTACGACGTAATAATGCTTGATGTCAAGATGACGGGAACGCGGGCCACCCAGTCCGTTCGTAGACACGATGATTGAGCCGCGATTATCCTCATGAATCACCGTCGGCCGCGGAATTGGAACGTTGAGCTCACATAAGAAGCTTTGCACTGCAATAGCCGTCCTCGCGCACTTAGATAGGGCAATAACTTCAGCGTCCATGGTCGATAAAGCCACTGTAGTTTGCCGTCGAGAATTCCAATGAATGGGCCCGGTCAACATATGAATCTCACCATTACGCGATCGCCGCGTGAAGCAGCAGTTGCCAAAATCCGAGTCGGAGTACGAATTGAACTCGAAGCTTCGCGGGTCGATATTGGCGGGGGAAAATAAACCACGCTCCTCCCGTAAGTGTCGATAAACACGCCCAACCATAGAGTACGCGACGTCGGGTGCCTGTGTACAGTCCCGATTTACTGCGCCCGATTTACCGAGCCTGGAAATCTTAGTCCCGATCTACCGCGCCCTGTGCTAAACGTGCACGCTTCGACACCGTTTCTCACTTATATTTTGGTTCCATGTTGCCTTACTATTGCTTCACTATTGCCTCACTATTGCCTCAATATTGCTTCACTATTTCCTCAATATTACCTCATTACTGCCTCACTATTGCCTCTATTACTGCACTATTGCCGCTGTACACACCACTGCATCCAACACCCAGCAAAACATAGAAATATTTCCACGTTTCACACTTACATTTGCCTTACTATTGCCTCACTACTGCTTGACTATTGCTTCACCATTGCCTCACAATTGCCTCATTATTACCGCACTATTGCCGCTGTATCCAACACCCAACAAAACATAGACATATTGCCACGTCAATTTCATTTTGCCTCACTGATGCCTCACTATTGACTCACTATTTCCTCACTACTAACTCACTATTGCCTCACTATTGCCTCACTATTGCCTCATTATTACCGCACTATTGCCGCTGTATCCAACACCCAACAAAACATAGACATATCGCCACGTTTCACAATTTCATTTGGCCTCACTACTGCCTCACTATTGACTCAATATTGCCTCACTACTGCCTCACTATTGCCTCACTATTGCCTCACTATTGCCTCACTATTGCCTCACTATTGCCTCACTATTGCCTCATTACTACCGCACTATTGCCGCTGTATCCAACACCCAACAAAACATAGACGTATTGCCACGTTTCACAATTTCATTTGGCCTCACTGCTGCCTCACAGTCTATTGACTCACTACTGCCTCACTACTGCCTCACTATTGCCTCACTATTGCCTCACTATTGCCTCACTATTGCCTCACTATTGCCTCATTATTACCGCACTATTGCCGCTGTACTATCCAACACCCAACAAAACATAGACATATTGCCACGTTTCACAATTTCATTTGGCCTCACTGCTGCCTCACTATTGACTCACTATTGCCTCACTATTGCCTCACTATTGCCTCACTATTGCCTCACTATTGCCTGATTATTACTGCACCCACCATTTCCACTGCATACCGCTGCAACGAACATCCAACAAAATATAAAAATACTTCCACGTTTCCCATGTTTCCCACTTATATTTGCCTTACTGTTGCCTTCCTATTCCCTGACTACTGCCTCACCATTACCTAATTTCTGCCTCACAATTGCCGCACCATTACCGCTGTATCCAACACCCAACAAAACATGCACATATTGGCACGTTTCACACTTACACTTGGCCTCGCTGCTGCCTCATTACTTCCTTACTATTGCCTCATTGTTGCCTCACTATTACCTCATTACTGCCACACTATTGCTTCACTATTCCCTCATTATTGCCGCACTATTACCGCTGCATCCAACACCGCACACACCATAGCAATATTGCCATGTTTCACACTTACATTTCGCCTCACCGCTGCCTCATTTTTACCTCACTATTGCCTCACAATTGCCTCACTTTTGCCTCACTACTGCCTCCCTATTGCCTTACTATTGCCTCACCATTGCCTTACTATTGCCTCATTATTACCGATTACCTCACTATTGCCGCTGTATCAAACCATGGCCTCACCATTGCCTCAATATTGCTTCACTATTGCCTTACTATTGCTGCTGTATCCAACACTCCACCAAACATAGCAACATTGCCACGTTTCACACATACATTTTTGCTTCACTATTGCTTCATTATTGTATCCATATTGTAACCATATTGTCATGCTTCGCACTTATATTTTGCCTCTCCGCTGCCTCGCCATGGCCTCACTACTGCCTCACTATTGCATCACTATAGCCTCACTTCTGCCTCACTTTCACCTGATTATTGCCGCAATATTGCCGCACTATTGCCGCACTATTGCCTCTGCTTCCAACACCCATCACAACATAAAAATATTGTCACTTTTCACTTTTACACTTACCTTCACTGCTGCCTCACTACTGCCTCACTACTGCATGACAGCCTCACTACTGCCTCACTACTGCCTCACTATTGCCTCACTATTACCTTACTATTGCCGCTTTTTCCAACACACCACACAACATAGGAAATACAACAAGACACAAAACCCACGAACAGAAAGAGTGAAGAAAAGTAAAAGTAACGAACAAAAAGAGGCCTGAAAAGTAACGAAACATTACTCCGTACATTCACAAATCATACTTACTAGCACTACTACCAAGAACACCTACTACATATACATACACATACTTCAAAATAATACAAATTTGAACAAACCAATACGTACTAGCAAAAAAACGAATAAAAATACAAACATATTGGGATGTCAGCATAATGAGCTACATAAATTACAAACATTAATAAACATGGAAATAATTACATATACGTTCGCGATCACGGGGTGTGTCTCCCTCACTACTTCCTCCATATCCACACACACAGCAACATTTACGAACAAAAGTTACCAAGAAAAAAACAAAAACAAAAAAATTCCTACCACGAATACATGCCAACATCGCAGTCATACAAAAAACCCACAAGGTCGACACCATCAAACTGCAAAGTAAGTGGTCGGCACTTTCACAAGTTTCAAAAAATTATTAATCTTTTACTTTTCCATACTTCCCACCGGTATTGTTCTCCTCCCCCCGGACTTTTACTCCCAAACATTCCTAGATCCAAAAGTTTAATAAACAGATCATAACGATAGTATTACTTCCAACCTGCATTTTCCTCCTTCCCCCTCCCCCCCCCCCCCCCTCCGGGAGAGGTGTGTACAGACGAAGACAGTTCTTATTACTATGAGGATCAGGAGGACGTGGATGGTGAGAGCTCGTGGTAGAAGTATCAACAACACCCCGAGACAAAAAAAACGCAAAGTAAGTGATCGGCACTTTCATATCTTTCAAGTAATTATTAAATTTTTACTTTTCGATACTTCCCGCCTGCATTGTTCTCCTCCTTCCCCCGGACTTTTACTTCCAAACATTCCTACATCCAAAAGTTTAACCAACACACTATAACGATACTTCCAACCGGCATTATCCTTCTCCCCCCCCCCCCCCGGGATTATTCTCAAATCCACACATTTCCTGTTCCAAAACTTTAATGATGACATCTCAGCACTTGAAACACTTCTACGCAATGCCATGCTTACAAAACTTACTTACATACTTAATTTCCTCATTCAACTCTCTCCAGCGTTGCCTGCACAAACAATGTATCTTTCCTCCCTCTACGGCCGCTGTGTTCCACAGTCCCTGTTATCAACAACCCATCCCCTGGGCTGGACTTGCCTCAATTAGCTGGAATACGGCACGCTTTTGTTGTTGAGCCGGAACCTCGCAACCTCAGCTCCTGCACAAACTCCCATAGAGGTTCCCCTTCTCGTACGTAACAGAAATCCGGACCATGCTTCATGCGCTGTTCCATGATCGCTGCCTTAAACTCCCTCGAGCTCAGGATGTAGTGGTTGGTTTGATCCTCCGCTACGACAGTCTCGCTGATTCCTTCGCAATTTGTCCACCCGTCCTGCGGGGATACATCTACGCCTTCATCCTTCTTCATTGGAAGGTACAGCAGCAGCGCTACTGACAGACCCGCCTGACACACACAAACATACACAGACACACACACACACACACACACACACACACACACACGCGCGCACCCACAGACACACACACACACACACACACACACACACACACACACGCACGCACATATATATACACTGTGAGACACTTCATACACGTGCACTAGGAAACTATTTGTTTTCTTGTGTATAAACCAGCCAAGGCTTCTTTGCTTGTTACCCTGAACTGCAGGTCACTATGGAAATTTTGCCACACTATGCCTGGGTATTCCCTGCGCACCTCTGCGGGGGCAGTGAACTCCTGATCACAGCGTATTTCCTTGACTTTATTACTTGTTTGTGTTTCAAAGAAGCTGATGGCATTCTTGAGACAAGTAATAAAGTCATTCTTATGTGCAAGATAGAAATCTAGCGTGTAACTGGAGTTATCATCAGTCACGGAAAATTTATATCTCTTGCCTGTCCTTGACATTACACGCCAGGGTCCGCATCTAGGTGTAATATCTCTCCTGACCTATTGACTCTGCGAATATGATTAACCGCAAATCTAGGAAGAACCTTAGCTTTGCCAATCATGCATGGTTCGCATGTAGCGCACTCTTCCTTAGCGCTTTCCAAAGTTCCTCTAGGTCCAACTATTCTATAACCAGCCGCATCTGCGAAGGCAGTGGCTTTTCCGAAACCGAAATGTCCTATACTAGCATGTAGGATATCTATTTCTATTGGCTTCCGTTTGTCAGTGCTAGCGGGGTACTTAACAATCTTGTTGCGTTGTTGGTCCTATCACTATCTCTATTCTCGCTTAGCTTGAAACTATCACTATCTTTGACTGATCTGGGGCTTCCCTCCCCGATTACCCCAACATGGATTCGCTCTTGGGTGCTCCTGAGGGAACAGACCGCTGATTGATGCGAAGCGGTTTGTCCTTCTTCGTGTCCCATCGATACAATAGAGATTTTGTCAATCTCCCCCTGACTAGTATATCCCTGGGTTTTACCTTTATGGGTTTCTTAAGGATAAACATCTAGCCATTTTGGTGTACCACAACTCTGTGGTGAAAATGATCCATGGGTCCAGTGTGTGCAATGTTGATATGCATAGAGGGGTCATAGTACGCTGCCTTTGCTATAACATGGGGTTTGACATTACCATCTACTCTAGCAAGTTGAATCATACCTGCCTTCTCTATCTTTCTCTCTCCATTTCCAGTTTTGAAGTTCACAGGTCTTACTTTCGTCGTGTTCGTCATTAAATGAGAATCTCGAAAGATGTATTGTGAGGCTCCACTATCCTGGTATGTGTGTGTCGGGTTTGGTCTTTCGCGTTGATCAATACCATCGCCCTGTCTCGCGCTACTGTACTCATGTCTTTCTTTGTCTTGTGAGTCACTGTTGCTGTGTCATCCTCTTCATTTTCTTCTTCGTCTTGTTCTTCTTCTTCTTCTTGTTCTTCCTCTTCTTCTATCTCCTCTGACGAGTAAGCTGCGAGTGCGTCCCTGAGTCTAATTTTGTCTCCTCTGACGAGTAAGCTGCGAGTGTGTCCCTGAGTCTAATTTTGTCTGAGTTTCGTTCTTCGTCGCTGTTGAACTCGTACATCTCATCACCTTCTTCTTCTTCTGACTTTTCTTCTTCCTCTACTTCATCTATTTCTTCCTCTTCTTCGTTGCGTGTTGAAGGGAATAGTTTGCGTTCAGTAGTTGTGTTGGAAGGAGGGGGTGCTTGTGGCAATCCTACTCTTTCTTCTGCAGTGGAATGAGTGATAATGTGGTCTTTTTCAACGCTGTAGGGGCTAGTTCTTCTTACTTTGTGAAGTACGTAAACTGCCTCTATTGCTTTCATCACGTCTGGCTGTTCGTCTGCTGTCCACACTACGTGTCTGTCTGATGTCCATCGACAACCTTGCGTCATGACTTCTGTTAAGTGTGCGAGGGTGTAGAAGTTTATGGGTGACACATTAGGATTAGGCTTAGCCTGATCATTTACCACTACTAGACCTGCCTGCCTGAATGCATGACTAGTAAGGTATCTACCTCCTGGGGTGCGAGGGGTTGTCTGTTCTGTTGTTGTGTTTTCGAAATGTTCCTCAACGTACGTATCGGTTACGGGCGTGGGTACTTCAGGTATTGGACTATCTGGTATTGGCCTTTCAGGTGTGGATGTAGTGGGTGGGGTTGTCTGCCATGCTACCAGCTAAGCTATTCTGTCCAGTATGGTACACAACCTGTTGGATCCGGCCCGTTTTTTCCGCATACTGTTTCGTCAGGTGGTTGAGTTTGCGTGACGGCTGTACCTGAAACTCGTGAGATGTAACGGAACTAAAAATAGATGTAAAAATAGATGCAACACAATATGGCATAGTAATAATTCGGTCCGGTGCGGTATTCACATGATTCTGGATCATATTAACACTGATAATGTGATCTTATTCAATATTATTCAACTTATGATTAGTATTATATTAATCAATACTACTCAATACTATTCAATATTATGCTTCAATATAAGGTGACTTATTCAATATTATTCAATTAGTGTTATTCAATGTTATTTAATATTATTCAATATTATTCAAATATTATTCAAATATTATTAAATATTGTTAACATTGTTCAATATTATTTAACGTTCAAATCAAAATTATTAAACCTAATTATTGAATGTCATTATGTTGGTCAATATTACTTAATAACGGTAGGCTGATGATGATGATGAGAGAGAGAGCGAGTGTGTGTGTGTGTGTGTGAGAGAGAGAGAGAGAGAGTGAAAGAGAGAGAGAGAGAGTGTAGGCATCACCCCCCGGATAGCCGGTAAAAAATACCTTTTCCTGGTGACAGGTGCACCAGCTTGTTTTTCAGTATTATTTGTCCGGATTGGACCTGATGCCATTTTATTCCTGGTCTGTTGCCGTTTTCCTTTTTGGCTTCACTGAGCTAATACAACGAGACATCATTCTCATTCTTGAGGACTGTGTTTGGTTGTATTACCGACTTTTTACGAGCTATCGTTGGGGGCATTACATTTGGAGTCCACATCACTAGGGTGATTTCTTTCTGCTTTGCCACACAGGCAACAGAGTGAATCTTCACTCCTGTCTCACACGGGGACGTCAGACGAAAACAAATACTCCAACACAGCTCCCTCATAACTCTTTCACAAAACAAATAATTTGATTGGTTTCAAGCAGGTGTCTCGTACCCGCTAGCCCAATCAGTATCTGTGTGCTCACAAGGAGACATCAGATACAAACTCTCTGTCGTTCTTGCTGTTCTCACACAGAGACCAAGAAGAAGGAGGTGGACAGAAGAGTGAAGGAACACACACAAAACACAAACAAGCATAGGGACAGAAGCACAACACTCTACCCTTCTAGTTTGTGCATTTATCTGCATTATCTCACACATACGTCAGAGTATTTTTGCAAATCTCTGATCGTTTTCTAAAGGTAGGTCTGAGAACCTATCCGACCGACTGTCGACTTCTCAAGGAGAGCTTTTCTAGCTTCTCTATTACTATCTGTGTGTAGGTCCAAGTGCCTCATACTAGATACAATATAGAAAAGAAGGAGGAGAAAGTAATCTGAGTAAGGAGAACATGAAATCGGAGAAAGTCTCATGCTATATGCCAAGACGAGCTCAGACAAAGACTCTGATGCTTCGCTTTTGAGCAAGCTCAAAGAGATCAATGCCTGCATGAAGGCTTTTCCTTGCGACGAAACGCAGGAATACGAGGCCCTTGTTACTGTTTTTGACCAATCTCTAGTCTCGGAGGGATTTGATCTGACACAGTACAAGTTTTTGAGAAAGAAGGAGGAGATTAAGAGAAACAATGCAACAGGCCTAGACGCTCAGTGTGAACTGGCGGTGGCCACACTCATTTCATATTTTCAATCTCATGGATACCAGCATCTCTGCACTGGTACTCTCATAGGATTTGAAATCTTTGAGACAGTGGCGATGAGTTTGAGGAGTGCTGTTGGCTTGGCGGCGACCCTTACGGAGGTAGTTTCCTCCTATGGGCTATTCTATGGCCGCAAGTCGATCATCCTCTATTTCTTTTCGGCGTTACACACAGTTAACCCGAGTAAGCTTACTCAGCTCATACAACAATGCTCGACGTTTAGCTCAGTGAAGTCCAAGAACTTCCTCGAGACACACGTGTTCGAAAATACGGTTCAAAGCGTTGCTCCGTCAGCACTGTTTCAAGAAGTGATGAGTGCATGCTCAAACATGGACTCGCTCACGGAGGCACATACGGCACAGGCAGGCGGTGTACCTGTTGGCGCACAAGCCACGTACACAAACAGAGTTGCCGGTTGGAAGAGACAGAGAGAGCCAGACCTGAAGACCGCATGTTGGAGGTGGTTCGCGGGCTTGCAGTGTAAGGCACAGATGGAGAACAGAGACTGCTCTTTCAATCATGATAGGCAGAACCCAACAGCAAGGGCAAATTTTCTGAGCAGGACGGAAGGCAAGGAACCGGGCCTTTTCAATATGCTTCAGATTGCCGCTGTGAACGAAGGTTGGTATGCCAATATGTGTGATGATGAGGAGTTACGAGAGGCAATCATTACCTACATGAAGAGGATGAAGGAGAAGAAGGAGGAAAGGGAGAGACAAAAGAACTTAAAGGCCTCTCAAAGAGGATGAGAAGGAGGAGCAGGAGCAGGAGGACGAGGAGGACGAGGAGGAGGAGGAGGACGAGGAACATGGAGAGGAGCCTCGAGGTGGCAGGGAACCCCTCAGAGAGGAAGAGGAGGAGGTCGGGGATATACCCCTTATGGAGGGAGAGCTGTTCGAGCTCCAGCCCCCCCACCCAGAGGAGGAGGAGGCTCGTGGGCAAGCTCCAACCCAAATTTCGGTCGAGCTCAGGCCTACAACACTGCCTCGGAGACCGATACGTCATCCTACCCGGACACTACTCAAGGTAATCGTTTCGAGGTGGTGGAATGACTGGAGGGGGAAGAAGAGAGGAAGGAGAAGACTGTGAAGTTTAACCCTAAAGTCACAGTGCTTTCTAATGCTGTTGTGCAGACTGGGCCAACGCTTCCTCTATGTGAAAACAAAGATGTGGGTACACAGAGACTGCAGCCCCAAGGTAGTCTCATACCCGTTCATACAGCACGGTTACCAATGATAACTGATGCAAATAGGAAGGCGAGACTTGCGATGGAGGCGAGGAGGCCAATGGCAGACGTATCGCCTCGGCCAAGCAAACAACCACGAACAGACTCAATGTCTACGGTCGCGGCGGGTGGCGAGCAAAAAGACAATGTGTGTACTCAAGTACCACAAGACAATGTCGCTCAAATAGTAAACGCACCAGTACCGCAGAATAATAAAAATGTTAATGAGGTGAAGCAGGAGGAGAAGAAGGAGGAGTTGAAAAACTTAGAGACAAGACTCCAAAATTTGGAACGTAAAGTTCTTGTTCTCGCAGCCAATATACACAGGCCCGATGCTCTGTGTTATACGGAACTTTATTGTGAAACATTGAAGACAATATTAAAAGTTGGTAATGATACGATGGCGAATATTAATATTGTCGGCAGGAAGTTTTTAAATCGATACCGGGACTGGGTGGACGGAAATATGAAAAAGTCAACGGGCACTCTCAAAGGAGTGAGCAGCCGGACGGATATCACGGGAATCATCACACTGACCTTTAAATTGAAATCCGCACGAGTATACCGTATGGAGCTCTATGTCGTCCCCGGTTACCACGGGTCAATATTACTATCGTATGACCAATTGGCTACGATGGGGGCTGTGATTGATTGCGCCACACGGCGAGTGATATATGGAGTGAAAAGAGGAGAAGAGAACGATATTGATCCCTTCAACGCTACTGACTCTTATGAGGCTTATGAGCTGAGTCTAGCGACGGATCACAAAAAGATGGCCATCGCACATGAGGCACTTGAGGTGTACGTTCACCCCCATGTCGTAAGACCGGATGAACTGTCCTGGACCGACAATTGGGAATCCCAAGTGTGCACTGTCACAGTTCCGACATGCCATTGGGACAAAAAGTCTATTGATGACTTAATCGAGAAGCGAAAGGAGGAGATTATATGTGTCGCACAAAGAAGCCCGTCGTTGGCGAGATTCGCGGAAGGAGTAGGAACAGATGTCCATATTACTAACGGATACTGTTTCCATGCGAAAGTAGGAGAAGAAAAAAGGGAGGAGTTTGTACCAAGGAGAACGGGGCGAATCCCGGATACTCCACCAGAAACTATTAAAAGTTTTATTACTGATTTCTGGGGCGACGAGCCCACGTGGCCGCGTTCACTGTCTGAAGTGA
>WBZZ01000547.1:0-10000 GCA_019918135.1 Paulinella micropora
TGACCAGAGTAGAGGTGGATGGAGATTACTTCGAAGGCGGCCTGCCCGGCCGTCCTGCTCATATGTCCTGTGTCGATGCAAAAGGCAAGGAATGGAGAGCAGAATTTCGATTGATCGACGAGCTACCTGTAAATTGGATGGGGTTGCCTCAAGAACGACAGGAGAAAATGAACGCACTTACGCGTTTGACCGATGAAGAGCTGCTGTCCTTACCACGCACTTATTTTGTTAATGAAGGACGTCCTCCAGCTCACCCGAGATGGCGTGGTGCAAGACAGCTTACTAGCGAAGAAAAGCAGGAGCAGGATTTAGCATTTGGAAATGCTTCTGAGCCTTGGCGGAAAATTCTCACGTTGCTAAGATCGTCAGAGGAAAAAAAGCAATTTGCGTCCAAGCAGATGGTAGTTAGCGAATTGAAATCATGGATGAGAATGCATGGTGTTGCAACGCAAAACTCCGATCGGAAACAGTTCAAGAAGGCAGAGCTTATTGAACAAGCGTGGAACCATTTCGAACGATGCGACTGTGGGTTCCCTGAGGAAGAAGAGCTTGGTGCTGCTCAGCCTGCAGAACCAGTGGCAGATTCAGAGGATGACTTATCTGATACTTCATCTTCCAGTTCATCAACTGACTCATCGTCTGATCGATCTTCTGGTTCAGAGGAAGAAAAGCATGGTATTAGTTTTCTTCTTCTTCTTCTTCTTCTTCTTCTTCTTCTTCTTCTTCTTCTTCTTCTTCTTCTTCTTCTTCTTCTTCTTCTTCTTCTTCTTCTTCTTCTTCTTCTTCTTGTTCTTCTCCTCCTTAACATGATGCTATCCATATTGTAGATGATTCAGATCGCTCCGACGCAAGTTGGAGAATGCGTAACTCAGGAATCCGTTTGCGCGGACGTCGCCGCGCACGTCGTGCTGCGGGTGGACGTGGACGTGGACGTGGACGTGGTCGTATGTGATTATTTTTTTTTGAAGGAATTTTTCTGAGTCCGACTTTTTTCATAATGGTTTTTGTCTAGGGCAACTGCAACTGTAACGCTTCTTCTAAAAACTGAAATTAGAAATTTGTTTAACTCTGATAATGCACCAGAATCTGATGTGAAGCGTCCTCCCTCCGACCCATCCCCCCCCACCCCCCCCCTCCCCCTCTACGTACCAGCGTACGTCACAGCGGGCAAACAGAATTTTTTGAAGGTAAAACCATGTCTTAATATAGTAAAATGCTTAATATAAGCAAGAATAAACAGTAAAAGCAAATTCTGCATGTTCGGCATTGTTATCATCATAGATTCATGGTAGCCGGGACTATGAAAAAGTAGAAAAATTACAGTGTCGGACCGGTTCCTGCCCACCTCTGAAGATGAAGTTAAAGTGTATTACAATTAATAAAAACATATTTTAATATTATTTTATATGTTCTGCAATCAGGGAATTCATTTCCTTTCATTTCCACACGTTTTCAAAAAAATCCATATACTTCATCGAAAATTTCGGAAAAAGGGATACCCCCAAGATTGTCGAATGTTTAGTTATAAGAACTTGTAGTGTAGTGTGTTGATGCTATACTGATTGCTGGAAACATATTTAGGAAGACATAAACTCCTTATTTCTTGTGCGGATATGGTGCGTATACATGTATGCATGCATGCAGGTAGAAGGTGTGTATGTAGGTGTCTCTTTCTGCTTCTTGCTGTCTACTTGTACATGTGAATCCTAGAGAGAGAGAGAGAGAGAGAGAGAGAGAGAGAGAGAGAGAGAGAGAGAGAGAGACAGAGACAGAGAGAGAGAGAGAGAGGACACAGAGAGGGGAGACAGAGACAAAGAGAGAAAGACAGAGAGAGAGAAACATAAATTTAACGCGGTCATGATAGCAAACTCTGCATCATTATCGGGTTATTTTTATCGTTTTTCCCGTTAGCTGAATAAGAAAAAACAGATATCCTAGAAGAAGAAAGACACTGAAAAACAAAGGCCGCGAAAAAAGCCACTGAAAAAACAACCACAACTCATGAAATTCTTCACGGTGGGTCACCTTCCACCACTCTGTACACGTCACTCCTGACGACGCGACAGTAGTGACGTGTAATAAGCGGTTAACAGTGGCAAACCTTGCGGTGTTTTTTGTATATTTTTGAAAAGGCAATTCAGGCAATTGCCTGTTCCGGCCGATGAACTAAAAGGCAGCGATGGGTGGCCCCACCGGACACTCCACCTTCCACCAGTCTTTACACGTCACTGCCGACGGCCGTCAGCAGTGACGTGTAAAAAGCGGTGAGCAGTGACCCACCTGGCGGTGTTTTTTCATTTGTCGGCAATCGCTCTCTCTTTCTCTGGCTGGTCAATTTATTTTATCATTTGACTATTAGGCAAAAATGATAAAAATCTAGGAAGGTTGTATTATTTTTACCACATAGCTCTCTCTCTCTCTTCTTCTTCTTCGCTTTTATTGAGAGAACAATTTTACAATGGACTCAGGGAACGTCCACGTGAAAAGTATAGCTAGTAAGTTATCTCTCTCTCTCTCTCTTTCTTTCTCTTTCTCTCTCTCTCTCTTTCTCTCTTTCTTTCTCTATCTCTCTCTCTCTTTCTTTCTCTTTCTCTTTCTCTCTCTCTCTCTTCTCTCTCTCTCTCTCTCTCTCGCTCTCTCTCTCTCTCTTTTATTTGTTCTTTCCTGTCTATTTCTGCTAGTGCTACTACTACTACTACTACTACTACTAATACATACATACATACATACACATAACATACATACATACACATAACATACATACATACATACATACTATACATGGCGCAGAGGGATACACCGTTCATGTACGTTGGGAGAGAGAGAGAGAGAGAGAGAGAGAGAGAGAGAGAGAGAAAGAGAGAGAGAGAGAGAGAGAGAGAGAAAGAGAGAGAGAACATGCACATCACAATAGACGACAAACAAACCATATCGGACTCATGCAAAACACCACTAACTCTAAGAATATATAATAATAAACTTAAAAATAAACCAATACACACAATAATAAGTATGTACAGACGCCCACTCATAGACAAACAATTCACACACGCATTACAAAATAACATAAACAGCATACTACACAAAACACCCACAAGCACAATAACACTGGTAGGCGACATTAACTACAACCTACTTGACAACATACATAAACCACACACAGATTCTCAAAACCTAATGATACACAACAACCTCTACACTACAATAACAAAAGCAACGAGACACGACATGGTCCACACAACATCCCACACACTCATAGACATGATAATCACTAACATTAATGCTAACATAGAATCAAACATCATAAGCCCATGCGTATCAGACCATCATCCCATATACGCAATAATACACACCCGCACAAAAAAACCAGACACAAACAACACACCCACACTCACCAAAAGCATATATGAGAAAAACAAAGACACAATCCTAGCAAACCTTAAAACACAGTTAGAATACATCACACAAGACAACACAGAAAACAGCGACACAGACCAAAAATTTAGATACATACAAACAACAATAACAAAAGTTATAGAACACTTCGAACGAAAGCCTAAACAAAGTAATAGAAGAAAGAGCTGGTGCAACCCCATAATAAAGAGGCAAATAAGAAAAAAGCACCTACTATATAAAAAATGGAGAGATAACTCGACAGCAGAAAACAAACAAAAATACAGACTACAGAAATACAAAGTCGACAAAATAATACACAAAGCCAAAAAAGACGAAATAATGAAGACGCTAGAAGAAAATAAAAACAACCCAAAGAAACAACACAGAAAACTCAGAGAGTTAGTACCTAACAACAAACCACCGAGAGTGTCACCCACCACAATACAATACAACAACAAAACATACACAGACCCAATAGAAATAGCAAACGCACTCAACGATCATTACATAACAATAGGCAAAAAAACAAGCAACAGCATACCAACAATCGAACATAAACAACAACAAGAAGAGAAAGCGGAAGAAAACAAACAAACATACCCAAGCTTCAAACTACATAACACAACAGAAGACATTGTAAAAACACTTAAAAACATAAACAGAGATAAAGCAGAGGACATATATAAAATAAAACCAACACTTATAAAAGACATGCATGCCTCCCTCACACCTATACTCACCAACCTTTTCAACAAAGCCATAAACGAAAATAAATACCCAGATGCACTCAAAACAACAAAAGTAATTGAACTATACAAAGCAAGTGACACAAACATGCCAGCCAACTACAGACCGATATCACTACTACCTATAATAGCTAAAGTGTTTGACACGATAATAAATAAACAAATAATGGACCACCTAACAAAACATAACATAATATCACACACACAATACGCATTCCGACCTAACTCAAACACAACCATGACAATCCAAACAATAATAAACCAAATACAAAAACATAAAGACAAAGAAGAATTAGTGCTACCATTGTATGTGGACCTCTCAAAAGCGTACGACACAGTAGAGCATTCAAAGCTACTGGACAAACTTCGGCGAAATTTTAATTTCAACGAAGAAACAGTCCAATTCTTTGCATCCTACTTCTCGAACCGCACCCAAGAGGTCCACACACAATATGGTAAATCTTACAAACGCACCATCACACACGGCATACCACAAGGAAGCACATTATCAACTACCTTTTTCCTACTCTATATCAATGACATAATCAATATCATACAACAAGGAACAGTATATACATATGCAGACGACACAACACTCATAATAACATCCAAAACTCCCACAGACCTACAACAAAAAACACAAATAGAAATAACAAAATTAATAAATTACTTCCACTCTAATAACCTAGTACCGAACCCAACAAAAACAACACACACAATTTTTCACAAAACAAAACAAGATATCACAATAACAATAAACAACCACACCCTCGAGCAATGCAAACATGCAAAACTCCTGGGAATAACACTACAACACAACCTTAAATATGATCAACACATCAATAACATAATCCGTAAACTCCAACCCACAATCAACTCATTGCTTTATGCTACAAGATATCTAAACATAAAAACAATGAAACAATTATACTACACACACATATACCCACACCTCATACAAAACATCTCCATCTGGGGACGCATGACAACAAAAAGAAATACATACAACCACTCATAAAAATACATAAAAAATAATCAGAATAATTGCAAAAACACATTACCGCGCGCACAGCAAACCAATACTAAACCAACTGAAACTACTTGACATCACCCACCTATATACACTCCGTGTATGCATAGAAAATCACCCATTCATTTACCCTAAAAAACACCTCAACAGACCACTCCACAATAACACCTTTACCCCAATCAATACCATACATTCATACAAAACGCGATACTCAACTAAAAGCAGCCTCTTTGTCAATCACAAAGACCCATATCTCACCAAGATCTTCGCTGATCAATGGAAATCAATCCCAAAAAATATAACAGATGAAACAAAAATAAAACCATTCAAAACAGCACTAATGACATACCTACTCAAACATCAACAAACATCATAATATCTATAAATATAAACACTCGCAAAAAAAAAAAAAAAAAAAACGATGGAACAACAAGTTTGCTCCCCTGTCTGCTACTTGAAGGAGAACTCCCCGGATCAGCCAACGTATATGGTCAACCACGCACAGCCCCAACTTCCTCCTCTCTCTTTCACTTTTTCTCACGAAAAAGAAAAGAGAGGGGGGGCCGCCAGACATAAACTACTACACTTTTACAATAACATATATATTCATATCATATTATAATATTATCACTACTGAATATATCTAAACATAAATATTAATATTAATAATATTAATACTAGATATATATAACACCGAGCCGCTAAATACAAATTTAATATTTTCCTTTAATACGATCAACTGAATAACTAGGTTTCCACCTTAGATAAAGGTATAACTTACTAGCTATACTTTTCACGTGGACGTTCCCTGAGCCCGATTGTAAAATTGTTCTCTCAATAAAAGCGAAGAAGAAGAAGAAGAGAGAGAAAGAGAGAAAGAGAGAAAGAGAGAGAAAGAGAGAAAGAGAGAGAGAGAGAAACGAGAGAGAAGAGAGAGAGAGAGAGAGAGAGAGAGAGAAAGAGAGACGAAAGAGAGAGACGAAACAGAGAGACGAAACAGAGAGAACGACCGAGAGAGAGAGAGAGAGAGAGAGAGAAGAAAAGAAGAGAGAGAGATAGACAGAGAAAGAGAGAGAGAGAGAGACAGAGCGAAGGAGAGAAGGAGAGAAGAAGAGAAGAAGAGAGAAAGAAAGAAAGAAAGAGAGAGAGAGAGAGATAGACAGAGAAAGAAAGAGAGAGAGACAGAGAGAAGGAGAGAAGGAGAGAAGGAGAGAGAGAGAGAAAGAAAGCAAGAGAGAGAGAGAGAGAAAGAAAGAAAGAAAGAGAGAGAGAGAGAGAGAGAGAGAGAGAAAGAAAGAAAGAGAGAGAGAGACTCTGAGAGATGGAGAGAGAAAGAGAGAGAGAGACTGCTACTACTACTACTACTATTACTACTATTAATACATACATACATACATACATACATACATACGTACACATACCATACATACATACATACATACATAATCATACATGGTGCAGAGGGATACACCGTTCATGTACGCTGGGAAGCTTGTTTGCACCTACCAATAAGAAAGTGAACATATCCCGACTATGTTCAACAACGCACCTAAAGCCGAGCTTCGTTGGCAGGGCGATACACTGTTCACGTACTCTGGGAAGCTTGTTGGACCTACCAATGGGAAAGTGAACATTACCGACATCCGGACTGTGTTCAACAACGCACCTAGAGCCGAGCTTCATTGGTGGAGCTGGTACTTCAACATACAGATTACGCCTGACGACTGGGAGCACTGGCCAATCGGATTGGAGGAGGCGGAGCCCTGTGATAAGGAGACACCGATTCCTCCCGAATGTGAGGCCTGCAGTGTTACAAAACGGGAGAGACGCAAGACGTGCTCGAGGTGCAAGATGGTGGTATATACTGCGGTAAGACTTGCCAGCAGCTGGATTGGCCGGCGCACAAGGCGTTCTGCAAATGGACCCAGGAGGAAGCGAAGGAGAACTGGGCGAAAGTTGTGGGCCATCAAGAACCTCGTGGATTGGGGCCTCATGGCTCGATCAAGACTCGGCATCGAGCGGATCTGGCGTACGGGAGACTGTTTCGATACTGCCATGTGCAACCGGAGATTGGTGCCCCGGCGAGAGCGTTGCAGCCGAGATACAACGACATCCTGTTACTGGTGGGACCGCCAAGCGGAGCAAAGGACTACATAGAGTCGAGCTGGCAAGCGCTTCAAGATGCGAAGAAGCATGCAAGAACGGAACCGGAAGGCACCTTGTTGCGCGCCAAAGAACGTTTCTTTCCCTGGGTGTTCCAGCGAGCTTCAAGGAAGAGGAAAGGAAAGATGCACTGGCACATCTTAGGGCTACGTCGAATACATCAGCCACTGGACTGGGTACAGACGGCGCTGGGACTGGACCAACGGGGCCAAGGGAAGACTGATAATTATCTTATTATCGATAAGACCGACATTACTGACTTTACTGATATTTACTGTAGGGTGTAATAGGACAATTACTCATGTCAGCCGACCTCGTGCTTTAGTTTACCACCAATAAAAGAGCGGCAAATTCTTTTACCTCAGTAAAATCTCACAATCTGTTCAACTGCGAACTACTGAAGCGTCCCGGATTCAACCCAGCCTCTGTCAACTTTAAGCTACCGGATTTATCATTACATTGTGATTGATACATACACACATACATACATACACACATACACACATACATGCATGCATAGGATAGTGTAAATCTAGCCTAAGAAAAAAGAAGTGAACGAAAAATATTTAAATGCTACAGCATCACTTAAGGACTGTCCTGTGTGTTTGAAAGAGTTTTTTCTGTATGACTCTTTGCGAATAACTGCATGTCTTCATTCCTTTCATAAAAATGTGTGGATCAGTGGTTCGCTACAGACCCACTATCACTATATACATGTCCTGTTTGCAAGACATCGCAGTTGCCAAACCATGTTCAAATTAGTGGTTCGCTACAGACTCACTATCACCATATACAATTGTTCTGTTTGTAAGACATTGTAGTTGCAGCCTTAAACTATTCATAGTTAATAAACTTGTCTAAATTACAACTTATTTATGCTACTATGTTTCCGGAATATTAATACAAACTAGACAGATTTCACCATCTTGGTGCCCAACGCTATGAATAAATCACCTTTGACATTATTAATAACTGTTATCACCTTAACGATAGTTATGCAAAAACTTAACGTTTTCTGCTTGAATAACGCTTTATAATTAATTAAAATGATTTGTGGCGTAATTTTTTTAGTTAAAACAGGAGGCAAATATTCTATTATGACAGTCTTTACGTAAAAAACTTTAATTGTGTTTTCATCAACATTATTAATAACTGTTATCGATTTAAAGATCATTATGCAAAAACTTAACATTTTGTGCTTGAATAACGTTTTATTCTTGATTAAAATGACTTGTGATGTTATTAATAGATGTATATGTATGTTTGTTTTTTGTATAGGAATAACTACGTGCGCACATAATTATAGTGCACTTGCTACCACTTCCTGAATTGCATTTAACATTATTAAAAATAAATCACCTTTAACATGATTAATAAGTGTCATCATCAACTTAACACTTTTGTGCAAAAAGTTAGCGTTTTGTACTTGAAATCACTAGTGATCTTCTCTTCTTACTAAATGATGTGATTGTCTGTTTTTTTGTATACTATGATTCTCTTGAACATAATGATTTATTTTTTGACATTTCAACTTGATTTTTTGTAGTTAAAACACAAGGCAAATATTGTTTAAAACAGTGTTTGCGTAAAAAACTTTAACTAAACACAAGATCAAGAACGAATAACTTTGATTTAGAAATAGTGTTTTCGTCTCAAACAAAATAATTAAATTAAAGTAATTCTTATTAATAAAATAACTAAAAATATTAATGAAAATTTTAATGAAATCACAAGCATAATTCATATTTCACCACCGAACAGCAAATTACACTTTTAAGTGTATTACTATTGCACTTCTGCTAGATTTCTCGATCACAGATTCCCAAGTCACTAACTTATTATTATTAATAACTGTTATCCATTTAAAGATCATTGTGCAAAAACTTAACATTTTGTGGCTTGAATAACGTTTTATTCTTGATTAAAATGACTTGTGATGTTATTAATAGATGTATATGTATGTTTGTTTTTTTTATAGGAATAACTACGTGCGCACATAACCCTTAACCGGTTTCAATCCCCAAAAGTGGCGTCAATCCCCAAAAGTGGTTTGAATTTTTGAGTTGAATAAAAACATAAATACCAATCGAAACAAGTTGTACTACGCTGCAAATTTAATATTTACGTGTTGGGGAAGCTATCTGTGAAAACCAGAATGTCATAGCTTTTCTAGAAGTGATTTAAATATGAAACTGAAACCAGGCACCAACCACTTTTTTTCACGAATTTTCGTTGCATTTTTTTACGTGGCGGGGACCTTTTTTTTTTTTCAACATCATGTCTGCGCACCAAGAGCTTCTCACAGTCCGTGTGCGTCTTCCGGTCAGGGAATTTGGTGAGGCTTATGCCAAACAAAAATGGCCTGATGACTGGAAGACGAGGGAGATTGAGGGTACTGTTTCTCGACAGTATGGTCGTACAAAAGACAAGTTTTGGATGAAGTGGGATGCGGAGGATGAAGACGATTCCATGATGATTGCTTCGGAGATTATCAAATACAGAATTGAAGGGAGTGGCTCTGCCGATAACGGCATACTTGGGCCAGGAAATCGACGGAGATGCCAAAAATGCAATAAATGCTGGGTAGACTTGTTTTTCTTGAACCTCGAATTTTTCTTGTGATGTCGAATGGTTTCTCTGCGTGTTTGCAGTGAGGACGGCTTGA
>WBZZ01000547.1:17500-47500 GCA_019918135.1 Paulinella micropora
TCTGTCTGTGACTAGGCGAAGCGAGCAGTCATGCGAACGCTGCCGCGATGGACTTGCACTGAGAGTGCTTGTCGACAGGCGAACAGCTTTACGCTGTCGCATTGTCACTCCTGTGGCACAGAGAGCCTAACTTTACTACCCTGTCTTCCTAATGACTGGAAGGCAAAAGAAGTTGCAGCTGTGATGAAAGCTTTCAGGCATAGTATAGATAAGATTCAAGTTTCCCCGCGAGGCGTGGAGGGAACTTTGACTCTCCAGTGGGTGCTGGCTGTATTGGACAGTGTGCCACTTGCTGATAGAAAGAAGAGCATGTTTTTGGACATAGGTTGTGGCCGAGGGCATGTTTTATTAGCAGCCATGGTGTATGGGTTTGCAAAAGTGGCGGGACTAGAGCAAAGCGATTTTAGAGAACAGTGGTCTTTACGGATCCGAAATGCACGCGAACTAAGGGCTACTAGTCAGTATCGGGACTTGTGGACACAATCAGATCCTCAAATTCTGTGGAACATGCAAGTGCATGACCTTGCCGGGCTGAAACGGTATTTCCAATGTTATCGTTGGCACGGTTTTGTCACCATTTACTCGTTCTGGACAGGATGGACAGTTAGCGAGAAAGTCGTTGTTCTAGAACACATACGTAATAATACCCAAGTCAGGAATGTGTGCATTACAGATGGTACTACTAACACAACAAATATTTCAGCAACATGGATTGCGGCACGGATGGCACCTATCGCTGCCAACAAACTAACGTAAATCTTTCTGACCCTGAGGTGCAAGATATGGAAAGCCCTGGCCTATGTCCGTACATAATAAACCCGCTCTGTTCATGAATTCAAAAGTCCGCCTATGTCCTTGCGGGCGCCTACACTCACTTTATCAATGCAGTGGTTGACGTGCACCCCCCGCTGGAACTGCACATCATGGATGACGGTAAGGTCACGAACACAGTTACTGGTGCAGCAGGTGAGTTTCTTGGAGAGAACGAGCTTGTCGTAGGGGTTAAACAGTTAGGCAGCTGGCCGGGAGGAACCGCAACTCCCTGAAGGGTAGAGAGCCCAGAACAGAGGCAAGCAGAGAGTTAGGGATAGTTAGTTACTGTAGGTTAGTTTATTCAGAAACAACAGATTTTCAGAAGTTGCACCGCCTCATAATGACAAGGGAGTATTTGGATGATTTCATCAGGTGCGCAAGGAGGCCAGCGCAAAGTACTAAAGGAAAAGGTCAAGCAAGAGTGGAAGCAAAAGGGGCAGGAAAAAGCCAAGCACATAACATAGTTAGTAAGGAGCAAGCTAAGAAAGAAATGGGAAGAGAAAAGTGGTATTATCAAGAGATACAAAAAGGACAGCCAGAAGAAAAACTTGGAAAACGAAGTAGAATGCCCAGCGAGAAGGTGAGGGATTGGGATAGTGATTGGAGATCAAATGCAACGCCAAAACTACAAAACAAGAAGAAATAAAAAAAAGTGCAAATGTTAGCATTTCAAAAATCTGAATGGTCACATTAATAAAAATCTGTATGCTAGTGATGAAGTAATGTACTTTGACTACTACCGGCATTGAAGTGTCAATGTATGCATCGCCACTACTTCTCGATGCATGCATTGAAATTTCAATGCAGTTGCATTGAAATCTCAATGCATGCATTGGACATTTGCATTGATATTTCAATGCATGCATTGAAAATAATTCAATGCATGCATTGATATTTCAATGCATGCATTGAGATTTCAATGCATGATGCATTGAAATTTCAATGCGTGCATTAAATTTTTTCAATGCATGCATTGAAAATCATTTCAATGCATGCATTGAAATCGTTGACTCCGGACTCCGGTATTTTTATTAAACACCCAGTGTGTTAACTAGGGCACTGTCAGGTAGGATGCATTGTAAAAATCTGATGCATTGCTAACACCGATGCATGCATTGAAATTTAAATGCATGCATTGAAAAAATCTAATAAATTTCAATGCATGCATTGAAAAATTTCAAATTATTGTTTCAATGCATGCATTGAAAAATTTTCAATGCATGCATTGAAAAATTTTCAATGCATGCATTGAAAATTTTTCAATGCATGCATTGAACCTAAACGGGATCATAGTGCCATATAGTTAGCCATTCGCTCCATGGCTTTTACTTCTCTGTGCTTACACATACGATGAAACACAGTGGCATGTATGCTTTCGTGATAGTGAGGAAGCTTTACTATCCGACACTTTATCTCCTTTTCTCTCAGCCCTCTCACCTTTCTCAGGATCTATCTCAGTAGAATAGGGTATGTATGTAGTAGGTACATCACATCGCCAACCACATATTCACAGTGACAACAAACAATACATGTTGTGGTAGGTAGGTGGATTAGCTTTCTGAGAAAGATGAGAGGCTAGGCGTCAGGCTTGTCCCCCCGAGTCCGACGTGTCATCATCGTCGGGCTCGGGAGTCTCGCTCGTAGGAGGCATGGTAGTGGTGCAACCCGTGGGCTCGTAGCATTCGTTAGGATTGAGTGGTGGGGTGCCTGGGGAGTCAAACACCGTCAAGTGGTTTGGGAGTGCTCTCCCTCGAGCCACAATCTGATCTTCCTCTATAAGAATGGGCTTTTTGAGCACTATCACTTGATTGTTCTGATGCACGACAGCAAAACCCTTACGCACCCATGCTGAAGTAGCGACCAACCCGTACTTCAAGTGTGGATTGTAAGTGGTGTGAGCGTCAAAGACACCGACTTCCTCCCCATGAGCTCCCGACAGGTTCATTAGAACCTTTCCTTTGTACTCGGTTCTTATGCTCCCTTTTGCTATCCGGAATTTCTGTGGGGCTCTCTTGAGTTTGATGAACGTGGATCTATCTGGGGACTGTGTTTCGCTTGCTCCACTATCGTCTACCCACACTATAGTGTTATTGTCAGTTTGACGGTCAGAATTGTTGTCCATCAACATGATAGAACACTCAGTGTGGGAACTATCCTGCGTTTGTTCGGTGGTGGTGTCTGTGTCTTGTGGGGTCTGTGGTTCATCTTCCTCTGGCGGTGTCACGCCGCCCAACACAGTCTCGAGATCCTCTACCTCTTTTACCATGTAAGGAAAAGATGAAACGATGCCTCGCGCAAATGGGTTATTGTGTTTAGTGGCAAGAGTAATAACGCAATCATGCATAGCATAATACAGCTCTGTATAAAATTCGTCATACTCCCCCTCCTGACTTGCAATCAACCCATCCTTCACAGTTCTACTCTTAAGCCCCTGATCGAGGGCAGTGACTAACCTTTGTATTTCTTCAATAGGGGGTAGTCCCCCACCACTCAACACCAGTTTTCCATCCTTCACCCAAACACTGCTACGTTCAGCACTGCTACGTTCAGCACTGCTTGGCTCTCCTTTTCCCATGGCCCCAGAGGGTCTAAATAAAGGTTGTGAAGATATACTAGGTGACATAGTGGTAGGTTGTGAAGACGTGACGTGAGTCAAAGTTGGCACAGACATTCGATGTACAGACATTCTTGGATCTTTCACACCAGCTGCTCCCCCTACTACTCCCTCTACCTCCCCTCCTCCTACTACTCCCCTTACTCCCCCTACTCCTATTTCTCCCCTTACTGTAGTGGTAGTAGTAGTAGTAGTAGTAGTAGTAGTAGTAGTAGTAGTAGTAGTAGTAGTAGTAGTAGCGGTAGTAGTAGTAGTACGAAGAGAGGTGGTTGAGATCTTGGGCAGGACAGGAGTAGATACTGTACTTTCTCTCCACAATGCGATATGCGTAAACAGAGTAGCATGGTCATAGTACATAGCATCGTGAGGGGGAAGCAGTCCTAAGTTCAGCTTCTCTCTGTACTTGGCTAGTATCCCCTCTCTCACCCTCTCTTGCTCAAGGTGAAGAGCACAGAAGTCATGATCCACCAACCTAGCTGCGCACTTCCCACCTAGAACTCCCTTTCTTGCTGCCCCCAACGTCCACGAACATCTAACCCCTGTGTCTGGCACTGTTGCCTCACACTGCTTGCTACTCGTAACATGACAGCTGTCTATACGAACTGGTTTACCGTGGAGGTTGAGGGGTGGGCCACCTACTTCCCGCAACGTGACAGGGTTGTACCCTTTCACGAGGATTTTGACGTAACCTACCCTGGTACGTCTGAGGGCCCAATATCCTTCCAAAGGTATGATTTGGTTTAGGGGAGTTGGGTCGCCAGCCATATCAAGGGTGGTCAAAAACTTCTTCTCGTGAATGGGTGGAATAGTGGGGCAAGTGGTTGTGGAGATGTTTTGTGTAGGTGATGCATGTCCTTTCTGCTCTCCCCTACGCACACTACCCTCACCACCTCCTCCCCCTCTGTTTACTGCGCCAGGTGGCTTAGATGCGTGGGATAAAAGCGGTAGGAGGGTGTTAGATGAAGGGGGGGGTCGTCTTCCTTCTTCCCTCTGTGACCTGTCTGTCTCTTCTCTTTCTCTCCCCATCATCATAATGGCCATGTGGTGGATCCCCAACTCACCATCCCCTTCCGACTCTTCATCAGACTCAGAAGGGGGTTGGTCAGTTGGGTGTTCGTCTTCTTCTTCACTTTCAGAGTGAGAGGTAGAGGAGTCAGAGGATTCAGCGTTCAAGCTTATCATCTTCTTTTTAATGAAGTCAGCGGCTTTCAGCTTTCGTCTCTCTTCTTTGCTACCTTCTTTCTTCTTCTTCTTCTTTGCTCCTCTTTCTTCTCTCTTCTTGTGTCTGTCTGCCTTCTCACTCTGACTGTCCTCTCTCTTCTCCTTTCCACGCAACTTCCCAGAAACCCTAGTCCTTCCTCTTATGTGGCATGTTAGGGGTCCGTGTCCGTCCTTAGGACAGTCTCACAGCTGACACCTCACAAGACAGAAAGCTATTTTGTGATCAGGGGATAGACAGTTCCAGCAGAAATTATCCTCCCCCTCACCATAACTCCCAAGGGCAGTTTGAGACAGCTTGCCTTTCTTCTTGCCCTGAGCAACCCCTGCAACAGTGTTGATGGTGATAGGGTCGCTCTTAGAGCTACCGATCCCATAGAGTTTACGCATCTTGGCCTCGGAAACGTTGCTCTGAGCTAACTGTTCTATTACCTTTAGGAAGTCTGGCAATTTGGGTCTTTGTGTGGGCAATAGTGAACACCAAATATTGCGATAGTAGGCCTGAAAAGGGGGTAGATGCTTTAGCTTCTTCATGATCATGCCTGTCTTGATCATTTCGGTATCACTCCCATTGTCTTCTCCTGCGTCTTCATGGTAGTTAGGTAGTCAGCTAACCAACTGTTCACCTCACTAACCTTCTTGGGATACGAATGATATAGTTTTTGCTCGTTCTCTTCAAACGTTATGAGGTCGAGAGGCCTCCATAATGTTTCTTGAGGGCGAGAAAACATGCTACACCATCCGTATCTCCCTGTCTCATTATGGTCATCACCTGTCTATCATGTGCGCATGATTGGAGTAGGAAAGCATAGAGCAACTTATTTAATCTAGCTTCTTTCTCTCTCATGTAATGATCATAATGCCTTGCTCCCAATTGTAGTGCAAATAGCGGCGAAGGTCTACTCCCCCCCGTCAACACTGGTATTTTGGACTTCTGGTCCGTAGTTATGACGTTGACGGGGGCAGAAGTAGTTTTTGCACTTGTTGTCTCTTGACTCTCTCCTTTCTTTCCCTTATCTTTACCTTCTACCTTCACTACTGTCTCCTCTTCCTCCTCTCTGTCTTCCTCTTCTACTTTGGGTGACATAAAAGGTGCTTCTGTAGGGGATTGACGTCGTTTAGGTGGTTGAATAGGTTGAGCTAAGGGGTGAGACTCAAAGCTCGGAATTATGGAAAGGATTTCTGGGTGTGTAACACCTATAACTGATGTAAAGGTGTATTCAAACAACTCCCATTCTTTTCCATTATCGGACTTTGGAGGGTCAAGCCTCATCTTTACGAGATCAGAACCTTGATACGCCATATTGTTCGGACGTACCAATGCAAGGGCGGAAGGTAGGAGGGAGGCTCAACTACCAATGTTGCTTTCTCTATGAATAGAGAAGCGAGATGGAATTAGGAAATAAATAGTTATGCAAAACACTAGGTGGCAGCCTTCCGCACAATCCGCCTAGTGTGGCTGGTGGTAGCCTTCCACACACACACCAGACTGGTGGTAGCTTCCGCACACACACCAGATTTAAATAATGTGACTGGTGGTAGCCTTCCGCACACACACTGTCACCAGACTGGTGGTAGCCTTCCGCACACACACCAGATTTAAATAATTGGTGACAGCCTTCCGCACGTACACCAATGAATAAAGTCTACTACGTGACTAGCATCGGACCTAACGTTCGCGCTACAAGGCTCTATAACATGTGAGATAACTTCAACTAATAATCTGCCGTATACTAGTTACTGCCTACAGTAGGAACTTTATTTAGAAAAGGGCGCCAAGGGAAAGGCCCGATACATACTAGTTCGGACATAAGATAATGGCTTTAACGACACACATTACTTATCATGTGCCGGACCATACTGACTATCCAATTATATTAATAGGTCTAACATGGTTGTAAAATAAAAATCTGGGTTGGGGATTTGGAGGATTTATTATAAATGGGCAACGACGTAAGATTTGTTGCGCCTGTCATTCAAAGTCACGTTACTAGAACCACTGAGGAGCGGGTGCGACGACTCTGAGGGAAGACTCGTTGTTGCGTAAAATTGTGTCGTAATTATCATGTGACGCAAGCGGTGGCATTAAGTAAATAAAATTGTGTCAAGTTGTATTTTTACTTAAGCCATGCTTAAGTAAAAACTGCGTCGTACTTATACGTAAGCACTTGCGTAAAAACTGTGTCGTAATTATACTGCGTAAGCCCTTCAAGCGGCGTAATTATACGTAAGCCGGGCGGTCATCGTTGGAACTCCTCCATGCACTGTAGGAACTCCGCCATGCACTGTTGGAACTCCGCCATGCTCTGTTGGAACTCTGCTCAATTTTCAAGTTCATTTTTTATTTAATTTTTGGTAAAGGTTCAAAGTTATATTTTAAAATATTCTTTTATATTAATACCTCTCAAGTTAACACTCGGTAATTGAAATTTTATTATTAAGGGGTAGGGGGTTAAAAGAATATTTTAAAAACTTATAACTTTCATGAACTTAAAAAATTATTGATATAAATTATAATTGTTTTGGATTTTCAACATTTCCTCATTCAATCCATATTTTGTTTCCAGTTTCCATAGTTCAAAGAACATATTTTTTGTGTCGTCGCTATCAAATTGTAATTTTACTGATTTGGACCATTTGTTCTGCAGTAAATCAACCATACATTTAATAGGGTTTAATTTGATTTGCTCCCCAGTTAGTCCACAATATTCACCTATTGAACGTTTTATAATTGACTGTTGGTTGTATTCTATTTATTACAAACAATATTTTATTGTTTATAATAAATAAAAATTATCGTTTTTTACCAGTTCCGGTAATATCGCAGATTATCCTTGAGGCTACACCGGTTACATCCGTTGTCGCCTGGGCGATTTTTTTTTGTAGAATTAAGACCACCAGCCACACCCGCTAGTTGCCAGAAACGTTTGACAATTCCAGTTACTGCATCATATCTGTATAAATTATCGCCGTCTCGTTTTTCGGCTTTTGTAATAAGATCATTAAATGTTCTAAATGTACATTCTATTTACAGACAAAAAATGGCGAAAAATCCCATCACCAAACCGGCACTGACGAACCCAAACAACGCCAGAGCGAACATCCGCAAGACTCGCCGTCTCCGACGATAACCAAGCACGAGTAAACCACCGTAGACGAATGTGATCAACGCCCAGAACCATTCAACACCGCAGAATTCCTTCGCCGTAGATCTGGTTTTTCGTAGGTAACGGTCAAAGACGCTGGTTGTGTTGTGTGTGTGATCGCGGGTGAGTTCTTGGATTGAATCGGGGTCTTGGAAGAAGGCGAGAACCAGAAATGATACCATAAGCAGGACAAAACATCCTGAAGCAGCACCAGGCAACTGACAAGCATACACGTTCCGAGAATGTTGAGGAGACTTGAAGTTTATGGCCACTGTGGCTGGACATTCATCGGGTAGTTTTAGATCAACTAACCCATGTATATACTGTCTGATCACAAAAGGCCCGCAACTTCAAGACGTCCTCACCAACCACCCCATAGTATCCGACGCTGAGAAGTGTACACACCCAGCCATGGGTGATAGGGTCGACCTCTTCCCCTGGATACCTCTCAAGCGTCGGATACCAGACACATTACATTTCTTCATCAGGGTTCAGAACCGTTTACTAAACCATGCCATCCACGAGGCCTTGCATGGCTCCATTTGGGCCCAGGCTCATCATGACCCTGAGTTGAAGAAGAAGATAGAGTGGGGACAAGAGAAACACTTGGAGGTGTTGGAGAGAATAAGAGGGGAGCTGAAAAGAGGGGGGGTGTACTGGTGGTTTGGGGCGAAGGGTATGGAAGACAAAGAGGGCACATGCAACTTTAAGTGGAAAGAACTTAATGGTTGCATGGCAAGGAAGTTGGGGGAGAAGGTGAAGGAGTATAGCATAAACTTGGGAGTGATAGTGGAAGGTGACAAGGATTCAAAGAGAGGAGAGGAGTTGCGGAAGCTGTGGGTGGAGTGGCACACGTTGTGGTTAGGGCTTCATAAATCGGAGGGGGAAGAGGTGGTGCACATACTCAAACATCAACAAGCCATGCGCCGATTCTTTCATCGCGCTACCTTTCCACGGGGCCGGGCGCCGGATGACATAGACGCAGAGTCACCGGCAGATAGGGCAGCTAGACTGCCAATTTTATCACCTGCTTTCATAACTATCTATGTTCACATTTTTGTTGATCATGCCTTTGAGCTGCTACTTCGTACCCCTAACCTCACCCTTTCCGACTTCAACACACAAGGCATAGAGTTATACAACGGCAAGCATAAGCGAGCTCACTTCATGTGCTCGAGCCGACGCTGGACAGACGATGTCGAGTGTATGAATACCTGCCACACTGCAGCCACGGCTTCCTCCACAATTTCTGCCCTCTTCTCGTCGGAGATGTCCACCGCTAAGAACAAAAGGTGAGCAATGCAAACGCATCATACAGAGACGAACACCCACAACACAGACGACTTCTTTTTCTCAAAGATAAATGAGAATGAATGAAAGAGATACGAGCCAATCAAACGAAGAAAGGTGAGAGACAATAAAGGAAACGCACGCACACACACACGCACACAAACCTTGGACGGAAGGAAGAGGGCAAGCGCGAGTTGCTGGTGCTCTCGCTCCGCACTTGGCACACTCCCCTTGAGTGAAGTTAGTTGTGGATGTACTTATAGTCCTCAGGTTTGAACTCGGACATGAGTCTGAAAGCAACAACAAGCAACAACACATTTCATACAACATATGCACGATGTCAAGGATAACATTCAACGCAACTCTCGAAACTGCAAAACCACAAGAGAGACACCACAAAACCTGAAGGAAACCTCAAATCCATCGGAAACGATTTTACCATTTAGAAAAAGCACCACCAACCACACAAAAAAATTGGACGTTCTCAAAAGAAGAAAAAACGGTAGTCCTGCCAAAAAATTACCAAAATATCTTCGCAAAATTTTGCACAGCGAAAAAAAATGTGATTTTGCGGCGCTGCAAAGTCTAGTCTGGATGGCCGACCTAAAGTCTGGACGGCCCTTTGTCCAGACTTTTATCCAGACTTTAAGAATGGTTTCCCTCAGGCCTGCCTGCCCAGCTTGTCGGAAATTTTACCAACGCTGGACGATAGCCTCTTTTGTCTTGAGTTTTTTTTTTCCTTTCTTATTTTCATATTTTGTTTCCACTGAAAGTCATTATCCCAAAAAAAAAAAAAAAAATCGCCTCCAGCGGGGGCCCTCGCGGCCGGGGGTGCCAAGTAGTCGGGTGCATCATGAGGTGTGTATGTGGGTGTGTTGTGTCTGTCTGTCTAGTCCGTGTCTGTGTGTTGTCAGTGTGTGTACACATGTACATGCTAGACGTGTGTGTATATGCACGTATATGTATCTCTAGTGTGTGTGTCTGTGTGTGTCTGCGTGTGTGTGTGTGTGTTTGTGTGTGTGTGTGTGTAGCTGTAGTCTACATGTGCGCGTTTGTGTGCGTCTAGTGTGTGTGTACATATGTGTGTGTGTGTGTGTGTGTGTGTGTGTCTGTGTGTGTGTGTGTGTGTACATGTGTGTGCAACGTGTGTGTAACGTGTGTGTGTGTGTGTCTGTCTGTGTCTGTGTGTCTGTCTGTGTCTGTGTGTCTGTGTCTGTCTGTGTGCACGTGTACATGTCTATGTCTGTGTGTCTGTGTGTTTACAAAAACATATGCATTTCTAGCGTGTAATGTGTGTGTGTGTATGTGTGTGTGTGTCTGTGTCTGTGTCTGTGTGTGTCTAGCTATAGTGTGTGTGTGTTTGTACATGTGTGTGTCTAGTGTGTGTACATGTGTGTGTATGTGTGTGTGTGTGCACATGTGTGTGCAACGTGTGTGTGTGTGTCTGTGTCTGTGTGCACGTGTACATGTCTATGTCTGTGTGTGTGTACATGTCTAGCTGTGTGTTTGTGTGTGTGTGTTTGTGTGTGTGTCTAGCTATAGTGTACATGTCTATGTCTGTGTGTCTGTGTGTGTGCATGTCTAGCTGTGTGTGTTTGTGTGTGTGTGTATTTGTGTGTGTGTGTTTGTGTGTGTGTTTGTGTGTGTCTAGCTACAGTGTGTGTGTTTGTGTGTGTGTGTGTGTGTTTGTACATGTGTGTCTAGTGTGTCTACATGTGTGTGTGTGTGTGCACGCGTACGTGTGTGTGTCTGTGTGTGTGTACGTGTCTGTGCGTGTGTGTGTGTCTGTGTCTGTGTCTGCGTGTCTGTGTGTGTGTACATGTCTAGCGTATGTGTTTTTGTGTGTGTCTAGTGTACATGTGTGTGTGAAAAATATTAAAAGCTGAATTTAAGGTATCAGGTGCCACTAGTTGAGATTTTTAAGTTACTCTGCCTGCCCAGCAGCAAAATCTGTCAATATTTTCTTCAAAAAAATATTGATTTTTTGTCAATATAAATATTGATTTTAAAATCAATATCTTAAAACTCCGGGTAGTGACGGATGTTTCTTCAGAAGTTTTGCAACATCGTCCTCTGTTTGTATTTTATGACGATGTCTGTCACGTTTATTTTTTTGATCCTTTTCGGTTGCTTTATTCTTGTCTTCCCCATCGTCATGCCCCTCCCTCTCATACTCTTCCTCCTGATTTCTTTCCTTCTTCTGAAGCTTTTGAGATTTCTTCTTTTTCAATTTCTTTTTTTGTTTTTGTGTTTCTTCTTCACTTTCTTTCTCTCTTTCGTGCGTTCGTTCGTAGTCTGCGGAGGTTGAGACTTCACGCTGAATCTTGATCCAGAAGAATCAGACTCCTCGTCGGAATCACTCATAAGTGTGCGTTGCTCTACAAAAAAAAGCCTCTCAAAAAAGGTGGAAAAATACAATTTTTAAGCCAGCAAATGCCATTTCTTTCTGCCAGTACATGCGGTGGCGCACCACACACAAGGCTTTTTTGGTTGATGTTGTGAAAAATATCTGAGACATCCAATATTTTCGCTGAACTCACTCCTCTCTCACATCCATTCCACGTGCACCCTCCATCACTCCCCACTGTGTCTCTCTTCTCTCTTCACAACCATCCTTAGTTATTTTTTCAAACATTATTGTGTTAGTATTTTCCCATGTACTTATGCACATATATATACACTGTACACTAGTCAAAAAAAACATTTTTGTCTTTGTTTTTTTTATTTGAAATCACCTAATTTTATCATATTTATATGAATTCCTAGCATATTTTAAGTGAAACACAAAAAAAAAAATTCACCTCCGGCGGGGCCCCTCAAGGCCGGGGGGGGCAAGTAGCCGAGCGGTACCGTGCGGTACCGACCCCTTGAAAAGCTTCATTAAACCATGTAAGAGCAGACTTGGAGTGGTCTTCCGCCTGGAAAGCACACTCAGGCACGACGAATAAGATTCCTCGCGTCGGCTCTTTTCCGCTCGGAATCTTATTCGTCGTGCCTGAGTGTGCTTTCCAGGCGGAAGAAACCTCCAAGTCTGCTCTTTATAGTGTAATTTTACCACACAAAAAAACCAGCACCCCCCCAATGTGTGATGCAATCCGAGACTAATCCGAGGATGATCTCATACATATAGTACTTTGACTAGTTTGAGATGAGTCGACAGAGGAATTAATAAGATAACACCGGTACTATTTAAACTAAAACAAATTGAAGAAAAATAAAGGAAAAAAGAAATACTTGCAGAGGGTTACTGGATTAGCGTGTGGACCGATCTCCGATGAGAGAGCAATCAGTTTAACAAAAGTAGATATCATGGCAAACACACCCACAGTGAGGCTAACATCAATTATGTTTTATATATAATTTTTTTTACAGTCGCTGACTATCATGCAGATCCAGTCTGACAGACAGGCGGACAGACAGGCAGGAAGACGTCGACAGGCAGACAGACCGACAAGCAGACGTCGGTCCGGCGTCGCGGACGTGTATCATGAGAAGCAAGGGAAAAAAGGTATAGACAAATAACAAATTATAATGCGGTGTTGTTACCTAGTGTACGTCTGAGCTGCTCCTGTTGTGGGTATTTTTTTTGAAACTAAATGTTTTGGTTAGCTAGGCGTGACCATGGCTCCTTGCAATTGATAGAAAAGGGAGCCAGAGTAGTTTTCGGTTTTGGTTGAGGTGGGTTTGGTTGGGTCGGGGCTTGACTTCAATGGGAAAAGCGGCAAAGGAGGGTAGTCAGCGCTGAAAAGCTCGTTTCACAAGGGGGAACTGTCCTGCCCTTGGAATGCTGGGAGTTGGAGGAAGAGGATGGCGGGGTGGAAGAGGTGGCGTGGGAAGAAGGATATGCAGAAGTGTTGCTGACTCTTTCTCGTGGCGAGGAGCAGCCTGCTACATCTAGACATGCACCTTGGTGTGGCAAACAGATGCATGATCTAGCATGACATAAAGCAACACGACATACCCAACTAACATAACCTAACATAACCGAACGTAACTTAACATAACTCAACATAACATAACATGACATAACATAACATAACATAACATAACAGTAGATGATAACCCGTGGGGGTGTCGTGAATTTTCGGTAAAACCTCAAATTCTTGCCACCCCACGGGTTGTTGTAGCAGTTACAGCGAAATAAGCCCACAGCAACACAATCAACACAAAACAACAAAAACAACCAAATAGCCTTATACAGCACACTACAAGAAAACATATATATATCATCGAATTACCTTTTTGAAGTCTCCTCCAGACTCCTTCACCTACCACACACACAAGTGTGGTATGAGTAAATCTCTTTGAATGAAAGTGGGCTTTTCTGAAAGCCCCTTCAATTTTTGGACAAATTTTTTTGACGCACTAGATTATACTCCTATGCGGTAAAGGAGTTAGTGGTCATGACCACTCTTTTACAAGTCTAAATTATTTCTTACATTTGCCAACAAATCATTTTGACTTTCAACCCTCATTACATTGCTTTCATTTTGTTTTTCGTAAGCAATGTATTTTATGAGGGATTTATTGAATGTAAGCCCCTCTATATCAATTCCGTCAAAAATTTTATTCTGAACCTCAAATCCAAATTCTTTTCTATTTTCTTTCCTCCAACTATAAAATAATTTCAATTCTTTTTCTTTTTTTACCTGCTCAAGTCTTCTCTTTTGTCGTGCCAATCTGTCAATTTCAATGTTGTTGCTCTCCTTGTCAAGTCTTTTTAGCATAATATCAATGGCGGACAACTTTACCAAGTCTGGTTGTTTTTTTTCAATTAACAAATCAATTTCCCTGTCAATTTTATTTACTCTTTCTTGGCTTATTATTTTGTCTTTCTTCAGTTGGTCTCTCCCTCGTCTATTTGTCTCATAAATCTCTAGCCAATCCTCCTTCGTCCTGTCTCCTTTCGTGATAAGAATTTCGCTCATTATCAAATTCTGCACCACTGCACCAACGCACTAGTGCGCTGGTGTCGTGGGCGTCGGCAAGAAAAAAACAGGTTTGAAAATTCCAAAATTTCATTATCTATTACCAATTTGTCCTGCCCGCCTTATTTTTTCCACTTTTTTCCCGTCTGGATTTTTCTCCAGAAAATTCCTCGGTTGCTGACACACAAAAATTACCTTTTTATCGCAATTGAGCAAAATGTTTTCCTCGTGTTTTTGTCTGGTTCTTTTTGTCATTCTTTGTTTTTCTCACAAAGACCAAAGTGCGAAAAAGAAAAAAGTCCAAACCCTTGTCTGTTATGTAGGTATGACCGACAACGAACCGCGCGAGGAGCCTGAGGAGCCTGAGGAAGCTGAAGGGAAGGTTCATAAGCAGAAGCAACCCGAAGACCCGAAGTAAGGGTAAGTTTGTTGTTTCGTTTCTTTTTTTTGTCAATGAAGGGGGCTTAGGTTTTGGCGGAAGCAGTCGGAGCGATGAGAGTAGGCCTTATTACTTCTGAAAATATTCCGAAAGAGTTGGGCAGGAGGAGGGTTATAGTAGCCCGCGAACCCATGAAGGCAAGCAAGTGTATTGGTTGAAATCGATAAGGAAAATGGTATCGCACGTATATACGAACAACCGAACGAGGGACTGCAAACCACGAAGTTGAATGCGTACAAGTCTCCGATGAGAAAGGATCAGTTGCCAGATCATTTTGTTGTTCAATTTACGGACGGAAGTTTCAGGCTTTTTAGGTTGTGGGACAATATTGGGACAGTCGCCGATTATTATGGGCTCATGGTCAAGACTGCTTATAGGGTTGTGCTTTAATTACAGGCGATTTACCATCGTCACTAAACCAATATAGAGTTTATCAATTTATTTTTTGTCGTTTATTTTTATTGATAAAATCTTTATTGGTGGTATTTTTCATCAAAGGTCCATTATTACTTTCGCCTTTCTTTCTCTTTTGCTTGTTCTGATGTTTTCTGATTTAATTTCTTCTCTGTTTAGTTGTTCTTTTGTCTTCTTTTCCTTTATAATTTCTTTTGTTTGTTGTTTTATGTCTTTCTCTTCGTCAATAGGCTTTGTAAAATTTGGTTTTAATAAATCTCTTGGACTTACGAGTTCATCGTTATTTAATATTAACTTAAATCCGGAACGGCCTTTGACTTTATAAATAATTTTGCTGAAACTCTTTCCGCCTTTGGAGAAAACATTTCTTTTGTTTTCCTTTCTTACATTATCGCCGACATTGAATTCATTAATCAAATTATCACGCGTGATAGTCTGTTTATTTTTGTCTCTTCTAGCAAAGACATCCACCGGTCTGGCCTGAATTCCCCGATGTAATTTGTGGTTATAAGCATTAACCAAGTCTTGAATATAACTTACCCAGTCAAAATTTCTATTAGTTTCAAATAATAAATCCAACCACCTTCTAATACTCCTTATAACTCTATCTACCACTGCGAGCGCTCTGTGGTCCCCTACTTCAACCACATCGTGCTTAATACCATTTTGAATAAAATAATCACGAGTAGCACCTTTATATTCTCCTCCGCTGTCGGTTGTAATTGATTTAGGTTTATAAGGTATAGATTTCAAAGCATAATAGACCTCTTGTGCGGTTTTATTTTTTAATGGTTTTATTATTAAAAATCGGGAATGACAATCAATCCAAACTAACATCCAAGCATAGCCTTTGTTTCCTTTCTTATCTTTTATCTTACTCATGTCTGCCAAGTCTAAGAAAACTTGGTCTAGTGGGTTGTCAACCCATATAGTGTTCCATATTTTCGGGTTCTTTTTTTGATAATGTATTTCAAGTGCTTCCTCTTCTTTTGTTCTTTGAATTTCTTCTCCAGTTGGTGCGTCTTCTAGGGGGGCATCCGCATTCTGAGTATTAATAATTATATGTTTATTATCAAGTTGATTTTCCTCACTCATATCTTTAGAATTTGAGGAAGCACTTACTTAAGTCGCTTGAAGTTTCGCTCCGTGTTGGTTTCTCTGTATTATATACATTGACCAAAACTTTACTATTTGATTTTTTACCTTTCCCCTTCTTTGGTTTTGGCTCTTCTTCTTCACTTTCACTCTCACTGCTTTCGCTCTCCTCTGGTTCAACCACTGACTTTTTACTCTTCTTCTTTTCCCTCTTACTCTCTACCTTCGCTCTCTTGATTTTCATCTTAGCCATCTTTTCCGCAATCAAGTCAGTAAAATCAACCTCATCTTCGCTCTCACTCTGCTCGGGTGTGTCATCTTGGTCTTTTTCATTAACAATATCGTTAGCAACATTCTTATTTTCTTTCTCCGATATTTTTCGTTCCATATCTTCGTCTTCATTTTTAACCGCATTTCGGTATTGCTCCAAAACCTTTGTGGCATGTTCCATTTTTCTCTGCTTTGCTTTCGCTTTTATTCCTTCCACAGCACTTCCCCAGTTCTTGACTTGCTTCGGGAGACGGCATTTATGCTAAGATTATTATATTTTAGTATTTTTTAAATAAATAAATAAATAAATAATTGATATTTTGTTCTGACTGACGTCATCACAAAACATCGATTCCGATTAATTTTTTCTTAATTTTTTTTCGATGTTTTAGAATAAGCGAGAGTGCGTCAGCACGAAGCGCAATTCTAAAATATCAATGTCGCAATATAAATCCTTACTAATCCATTCCCCCCTTGAAGGACAACCCATTTTTCACCTCACTCGACATGGCTGGCGATCCCACACCTCTAGGGGTAATCTACCCTATGGAGGATGGATGGGGTCTCAGACGTGTCGAGGGAGGTTACAAAGAGGTCGGAAAAATATTTCGTGAATGGGATTTGCTTTTTTAAGGGGGGGGGGGGGGGGGAAGGGGGGTGGCAACCTCCAGAGAGGGTTTTGATATTAAAATGATAGGCACCGGGTGATTAATATATACACATCATTGTTAGGTCATAAAAAATTTACTCATAAACATGGGACTGTGCAAGACTTAAATAGTTAGCAATATATGAATATTCAATCAGAAGAGAAAAACAGAGACTTGATGAATCATCCAATACCATCACAATACCATACTCACAAGAAGTGTCTACTTCTCTGCATTTGGAGCCTGACAGTGCATACAGGTGTATAGTGCAACAGAAAAAAAAAGTAGGAGTAGAGTCTACTCCGACCTTTCAACCTCTGTGGATGCACCTCTACCAGAATAATCAAAACTAAGCAAAAAATGCTTGTTAAATATAACCGGAACAACGTCAGAAAATTCAGTCGCAGGTCCTCGAGGTGTTGCAACATGCCTTGAATCAATAAAACCAAAACTGGCAAAAACTTACAAAACTTAAAAGCTTTGAGATGAAGGTTGAAATAAACCGATTGCTGCCAGCCTGAATGTACAATAAAACTGATTGTTTTTATTTGCGAACAAATCATTTAGGATTGAGGTCCAAGAATTGTAGCCCAAGCGTTCAAAGTGAAATTGAGGCCAAACAATGATTGAGATCCTGCAAAGAAGACAAGAACTTAAGCGATGGAAAGACAACAAAGGCATCCAGAGCTCTTTGTAGTTGGAGAAATGCTGCGATTGATTATCAAGTAACTGAAACGATTCAGTAAGACCGAAAGCGGTAAGTAGAAGATTGCGTACAAAACAGCTTGGCTGAATTGAACAGAAAAAACTAAATTGCATGTTCACTTGGACACAATGAAACCGGACCCTGATGAGGACAACGTCACGAAAACGATTCCACTTGCTGATATATATATATATATATATATATATATATATATATATATGCTTTGACTTGATAAATAATACAAACAAGGAAGAGAACTGCGAACGTGGGTAAGAAATATCTAATGATAGTTATGATAAAGAAATGTACAAGAACAGCAAGCAAAAAACTATGATTATTGATGGCAGCAATAATGTAACCATGTCTTCACAAAAAAAATATATCGGAGTAGACTCTACTCCTGATAACTTACCTCCAGTAAATACAAGGGTGATTCAAAGCTAACCCGGCTGAAGTCTCAACATGAACAACGAACAATCAAGAAAGTAGCAACTTTCTTTAAATAACAAAATAACTTTAGTTAAAACAGAGACCTACCATGTAGTAAATTACTCGCAGCCTTATCAAAGGAAAAAGGCAAGACTGTCCAAAATTATAGACAATCCAATACTACTTATTGTTTCTGGCATCATCCAACAAGTAATCATTTTCCTGACTGAGGTTAGATGAAGATGGGAGAGGTCCTGCCGGAGAATCTCCAGGTCTCTGCGGAGAAGAGGGAGCAGACCTCAACTTGCCGTTTCTGAGAGCGGCATAAGACATATCAGCGGCAGAACTAGCACCTGGGATCATAAATTTGTCCATGGAAAGTTGGGCTTGGGCTTTCTTTTTCCTAACTCCTGTGCCTGGCCCAAAATGTGACGGTGAGACTTGCGAAAAGAAATCATTCAGCGACCTTTGGCCGCTTGAGCTTGATCGCTTTGCTGAGCAACAGTTGCTGAGGCAGCAGGCAACTGCTGCTGCTGCTGCTGTTGCTGATCCTGCGGTTGCTGATCCTGCTGCTGCTGTGGCTGTTCTGCCATCACGCTACGTGAAGTAGGTGAGACACTTGCAGTCGACCCCGCAACAGCGCCGCCAGAACTGCTGCTGGACGCAGGAGTTTCAGAGACTTGCTCTTCACCTACCCGAACTGTTGAAGCAGCAGAAAAATTCTCAAGCTGCTGCAGCGATGCTTCCGCCTCATTGATCGGAGCTGCGGCTAAAGCCTCGCGCACGGCAGATGCATCACTGCCCGCAGGAACCGAAGCAGACTGAGGATCACTAGCCAAGGGTAAAGGAAACTTAGCAGCCAACTTCTCAAAAGCGGCCTCTCCCAAACCCAAAGTTTTTGCTATGTCCATCTTTTTGTCATCCCTGCATCAATCAAATCAAGAAATGTTTCAGCGAAAAAAACCTTGAAAGACACGGTAGAACTTACAGAGCCGAGGTGTCAGTGGAAATCTCGCTTTGAAGAGATTTGCATTGAAGGTTAAGGGTCATCAAATCTTGGAACTTTTGTCGAAAATGTGACGTAAGATCCTCGATGCGTTCTTCATCGGTTGGACCAGTTTGCTGACGTCTCTGTACAAGACAAAACAAACAGATAAATAAGACAAGAACATCACAGTACGTGTGGGTCAAACCTGATGTTGCTCCAACTCTTCTTCCCCACCCTTGGTGAAATAATGGAATGATTCCGCGAGTTCATCTGTTGTCCCGTATTGGTAAGGGATTTCGTTGAGTGGAAGCGGTGCTTGTCGTTGAGCTGTCGGCTTGGCATGAGTATCTTTCTGTACTTGGAAATAAAATTGAAGACGCGATTAGAAAACCCAATCTTTTGTTTGACATCAAGGTCGAGAGAAAGAACAGAATAACCCTGACTCAAAGCGGCGATGGCACAAGAACCACTGCAGGAGCATAAATCGAAGACCATGTTCGTGTCGAAATTACCCCCAAGCAAATGAATCAACGCTAACACAAGCATGCATTAATTAAAAAATAGACATGATGAAAACAAAGCAATCTGATGTGAAGCAAAATAAGTAATGTTACCTTGGTTAAGCTTGACTGATTCAGAAGAAGGATTAACAACCACTTGCTTGAAGTTACCATGGCAGTCTGACTGAGGCATAGTAAACTTTGGCCCATCGTGCTGATAGACTATGACCTTGCCAAAGAACTGATCATCCGAGGGAATTGTATCTTCAAGGAACGAGTCAAGTTGGTCAACAGGCGCACCAATACCACTTGGGCCAGAGGGTTGTAGTTCGCGTTCGGCGAGTCGAGTATCATTGCCAAAATCATCGTATTTCTCGTTGTAGGCGCAAACTACGATGGCGATACTCTAACAAACATCACAAAAAATATCGGAGTAGGGTCTACTCGAACTTTTCAAAATTTTAAGGTACCCTATTGTACGTGTGATGCTCAAGAGAAGGCATCCAGCGGGAGTTGTCAGCATTAATGATGAAAGTGTCGTAGTATCCGGCCCTGTGGGCAGCATCTTGCACGATCCAAATCTGTTCCAGGGGAACGTGGACACCAACAAAAAACTCAAGGGTACATGGCTTCTTGGTTTCTGGGTCATTCTCCGGGCAAGCGATGTCTGCAAAAAAATAAATAATTTGTAAACAAGGACTTATTCTTAATTTTGATTCCCAACTACTTGGCGAAGGCAATGTGCATATTCGATGTTGGTCCAGCGATCCTTGTCCCAGTCGGCCATTCCCCATCCCCAAGGCGCGTTCAGGTTGGCATAGCGGAAAACAATTTTGCACTTGCTCTGAGTACCGTTGAATTTCATCAAGTGTGAGACACAGTTGTAATACTGCGCACTTGACTCGCGTTGCAGTGGTTCAAGCACATTGCATAGAGTGTGGCTCAGAGGAAGCAAGGTAGGCGAGACAGTGAGGTTAGCATGTTCGCCATAAAAACTGACGACCGCATTGTAGAAAAATTCATAGCGAGAACCTTGCAGAGACACAACGTGAGGGCACAGGACCACATCGTATTGATGATCATCGCCATCGTCTCCTTCGTCAGCATCTTCATCTTCTCCTTCCTTAGACGGCCTCTCCACCATTTTAAGGCCAAGTGCGACACGTGCTTTTCGAGATTCGCATTGTCGAAAGTGCCATTGACGGAGCTGGTTTTTGATGTCATGAACAAGCTTATTGTACAAGGATTGCCAAAAAGCATGGTCAAGTTTAGGTTCGCCGCCCTCATCTTCCTCCTCCTCCTCCTGGGCGGGTCGTGCCTCAGAAACTTCGGCTTGGCGCTTTCGCTTGCCAAGGAGTGCTTGTTTTTTTTTCTAACTTGACTCTTTTCTTCTCATGTGCGATAAATTTTTCCAGAAACTTGGGCTTTTTCCTGGCGAAGGTAAGCAACCACTCCTCGGTGAATTGCGGTCCCAAGACAGAACGCAGGCATTCCATAGTGTTGTCTGTTGCTTCGAAATTATGTGCGATACACGTCCGCAATGTGAGGATATCCTTCTGGGTGCTGAGCCAGATAACTGCTTGAGAAGGAGTCAAATTGTTGTTCATAATTTTTTAGAAACATTCCTCAAGGAGGGTGTCATGAACCCCAGTCGTGATGTTTTTGATGAAGTTTTTGGATACGGGGTTGTCGTACTTGGAAAAGTCTACCTTGGAAAGAGCTTCGTTTAAGTCTTCATCACTTCCAGTTTTTGTCGCCTTCTTTTGTGCATTCTTGAATGCAGGAAAACCATACATCGATTGGTTTCGAACCTTGTTGTTGACTCGTTCAAGCATGGTCCACAACCTTTGGGGCAGTGCAGCGCAGCGCAGTAGATCGAAGTTGTTAGTGAGAAGGTTGTACTGGGTCATGATCCTCTTCTGTTCTGGGATACGCGCTTTGGTCTTCCTGGCTTCCATAATCTTTTCATCTTCAGGCCAATGAGCTTAAGTAACGACTCCCGCGTCTTGAAGCATCGACCAGCGATCAACTTGGGGCAAGATGTTGGTCCTCCCATATTCCATTACGTGAGGACTGACCAGTGACTTGCGAAAGTCGTCCTTATCCTCCGCGTTATCGCAATCAATGGGAATGTACACATTGAAAAGCTCCCGAAGTTTCTGCACCTACAGAAAGTAATAATTTTGGGGGGAAAACATGTCGAAATTTTGGGGGGAAAATATATACGTAGGAGTAGGGTCTACTCCGAAAAAAATCGGAAAATTACGGTCGAAAAAATTTTTGTGGGCTGGAAAAAAACATAATGTGCGAGTAGACCCACTCCGACTTTTTTTCTGTGAAACGGTCAATGAGTCAAAATTACTTCGCAAAAAATCAATCAGTAAAAATTTGTTCACAAACAAAATGTCGGAGTAGGGTCTACTCCGACATTACGTGTTCACAAAAAAAAAGTCGGAGTAGACCTACTCGAGTAGACCCTACTCCGACATTATGTGTTTGAAATTGAAATGGTGTGACCTTGGAAAATACGTCGGTTTGCCAGACGTTTTCCTGAGAATCAGAGCTCATTTTCCCCACGGCCCTCGCTATCTCGTCAGACGTTAAGTTGATAATGTCGTGTGTTTGTACATGGCTCTCTCTTTTCTTCTCATCTCTCATAACAGATGCGTGAGGTGGCGCAGCTTGTGAATTAAAAGAGGAAGAGGGTAGGGTGGGCTGTGAGGTTGGTTTCTTCTTCATCCGTTTCCTCTTTCGCCATCATGTTTATGCTCATCATGTGATTGATGTAACCTACCTCCCCTACTCCCTCTTCTCCTTCTTCTTCTTCAAGACTGGAAGACTCTTCATCTGAATTGTGAGCTTCAGACTCCTCTCCTTCTTCAGATTCAGAAGAAGAGGAGTCCGAACCTCCTGCGTTCAGACTAATAGTCTTTGTCTTGCTCTTTTTAATGAAGTCTGCAGCCTTCAGCTTGCTCTTCTCCTTGCTCCCTCCTTCCTTCTGTCTTTTCATCTTTCTTCTCCTCCCTGTGTTGCTCGTCTTAGTCTTATCCTTGTCCTTAAGAGTTAGTTCGCCTACTCCTTTGGCTAGATTGACTATCCTTGCTGCCTTTCTCCTAAGGGGGCAATTCACAGGGACGTGTCCATCACGTGGGCATTCGGGGAGGTTGCACGGGACAATACAAATTTTTATCTGGTGATCTCCCCAACAGTTGTAACGACCTTGTGTTAGAGGTGTCCTAACTGTTTGGTTACCCACTAGATTGACAGAAATAGGGTCATTGCGTGTCCCTGACCCAGAGTGAGATTTGGAAGAAGATGTACGGAATCCTCCCCCTGAAGCATATAGCTTTTTCATCTTAGTCTTAGATTCTTCTGTCTGGGCTATTTGCTCAATTACTTTGATGAACGACGCCCAACCAGGTCGTTCTTCAGGGAGAAAGCTTGTTATCTTGTTACGATAGCTGTCAAACTCTGTCAAATGTTCAAGCTTCTTCATCACCATCTCAATCTTGATAAGGCATTTTAATGACTCCTTCCTGATCAGTCGTATGGGTTTGGAAAGCAGTAAGCCATGGCCTCACGTCTGGAATCCTTTTGGGGTAAGAATAGTCAAGAAAGTCTTGACGCTCCTTCCACCTAACCAAATCGAGTCCCCCATATCTCTTTCGGAGTGCCAAGAAACACTCAACCCCATCAGCCCCTGCTATCCTAATAACTGACATAGCCTCCCTGTCCTTGTTACAGGACTGAATTAAAAGAATGAAAATGAAACGTTTACTTTTCATCTTTCTTCTCTCCTCTAGCTGTCGGTAGTATGTGTCAGTTGACAGAGGTGCAAGTAGAGGGTGAGGTTTAGATTCAGCTGTCAGAACGGGCATAGCCAATGTAGCTTTGTTGTCAGCAGGTTGTGATGCATATGAAACAACAGGTGGTGCTGTGCTCACTTTTGAATTGATTTTCTGTTCTACTTTGACAGGTGAGGATTCGGCTGTTTCAGGTGGGGAGGGCCCACTATCCTCTTTTTTAACCTTTGCAAACTTTGCCTTTTCCCCTGACCTGTGTTTTTGTCTTCTCTTTCCGGCTCAGGAGACATGTAAGGCTCGTTAGGAGGTGTGTCAGGGGGGTCAAAGACGTTTGCCTGCTTTGCTTGCAAATACAAAGGGTGTTTCTTGTGGGGGGGGTAATTCACCTATCGCTAGGGGATCATAAACCGCCATTGTAGCTAAGAACCCGTACTCCCAGTTGTCCCAGTCCGGGTCTTGACTATTAAATGGTGGTGGATCCACTTTAAACCCTTTGTTTAACGGTGTCGCAAACATGGGCTAAGCCATGTTATTGGACCAAAGTGCGGAAAATAGGAGTTAGTCTCGACTATCAATAAATTCCTACGGTTAAGTAGAAAAGTGGGAATATTATGATTAGGAATGTAGTGTGTTGGTGTATCTGTGCTATGCTGTCTAGCCACGAGACACATTCTGGGGTGGGTACCTCCGGTCTACCCACGGTACAGATTCGACTGCCTGTCGCACGTCGTCCATTGCACTTTTCTGTTGAAGGCCTAGTGCCTCTCTTTTCAGACGAAGTCCGATACGGCCGGTCCGTAACTATTGATTAATTATTAGTTCCAACAAATTCAAGTTTTGCTGATCCTTTTAGTTCACCTGTTGCTGATACAGATGAAGTGACAGGTTGAAGTGAGGTGGAGGGAGGACTGAATGAGGATCTATCTTTCTGTTCTTGCTTTACAGCTGGCGAGGCGCTGGAAGAAGAGCTAGCTGGCGGCGCTGGAAGAAGAGCTACTTTTTTCTTTCTTGACATTAACAGACTTTTTCTTCTTTCCCTGTCCCTGTTCGGTAACCTCTCTTTCTGCTTCTGGAGATAGCAAAGGTTCGCTAGGTGGGGTGTCAGGGGGCTCAAAGATGGTTGTCTGTTTTGCCTGCAGATACAAAGGGTGTCTCTTATGGGGTGGGAGTTCGCCTATCCCCAGTGGATCGTAAATAGCCATAGTAGCTAGGAATCCGTACTCCCAGTTATCCCAGTCCGGTCCATCCTTGCTATTGAATGGTGGGGGGTCCACTTTAAACCCTTTGTTTAACGATGTCCCGAACATGGGGTGAGCCAATGATGTTGCTGGACCAAAGTGCGGAAGATAAGAGTCAGTCTCAACTATAAATAAATTCCTACAGTTAATTAGAAATGGGGAAATTATTATTAGGGATGAAGCAGTTTGGTGTGTCTGTGCTATGCCGTCTAGCCACAAGAACGTTTGAGGTGGGTGCCTTTAGCCAACCCACGAAATGTTGCCACGGTCGACTGCACTTATCTGTTGAAGGCCTAATGCATCTCCTTTCAGACTTTGAGCAACTGATTAAAGCTGCTAACGCAGAGTTCGCTAACCAAGGCTTGATAACCTGTTAGACCCGGCCACTATTATTAATATAATGACCTATGGTAGCTACACTACACCAACTCGAGTCATAGCACTGTATTACAGCTTTAATAAGAAAAGGCCGCCGCGAACAGGACACGCAGCGTAACTTGACTGGCCGGATCGTAAGTAATGGCTCTACCGACATCGTTACTCTGATACGGCCGGTCCTCAACTATTAATTAAGACTCATGATTACTATGATAGCAGGTTCCAAGAAATCGCTTTCCCAGCGGCTCATCATTGAACCGTTGATTGCCAGCCTGGTAGTCATCACTATCCTGCGGGGGCCGCCGGTCACTCACGGACCTAACTCGTACCTAAGTTCACAATACGGGGCACTGACACTGGCGGGCGTCGTTTTGCTCGATCGACACTAGGCTTTAATCCGGCGCGGCAAGTAGAATACTACTTGAAATAGCAGAACTGACAATTCAGCCTCGGAGCCGGGCAGTATTAATAGCGCAAACCGCTAGATGAAAACCAGTGCGCAGTCATGACTGTAACTGCCACTCCGACCAATGGTTATTGTCCGATTCTCGATGCCAATAACACTCGTTACGACGGTCCGTTACGCTTATTCGACTATATATACTAAATAATAACTATTCAAGTTTCGGAAAGCTAATAAAATACTTCCCACTGATAAAAGCGGTTACTAATGATATACATAATTAGTGACCCTCTAACGGAAACTTGATTTGCGGACACGGAGAGAAAAAGAAAATTGAAAAAACGAAGTACGCCATTACGGTCAGTATCGTTGGGTACTATTAATAATTCTCATAGACATATCGGAAAAAATATTTATAGGAAAGTTCAGTCGATCATATTACCGGTAATAAGCTTATTTCTGTCAGTCACACATTTTTAGATATTATATATAACAATAATCATACAACCATTCTGAACACGGCATTTCCTTGACGTGAGCCTTGATCTCGACTGAGAAAAATTGAAGTTCGTGATTGGTTGATTTGCCAGTTGAACATCCGCTATGATCTCTTTGGCCGCCCGGCACTCAACCTGTATATCAATACCTTTCCTTCCAAGGCCCTCCTTCTATCCAAATGTATATTCACTATTTTCCTGCTGTACCTTTTTCATGCGCAGAACTCGTCCTTGGAGCTTGGGAGTCAATGGAACTTTTTTTGCGCTTCTTTGAGGCGGGTGACAACTCAGAATCTATGTCAACCTTGTCACTCTTTGATTCTCTATTCTCTAGTCGTTCATGCGCGTCACTGCTGGCCTCTGGTTTGATTGATGCATACTTGCTGTCGTCTCGATCGCCTTCAGTCTCAGACTCTGGACGTGCAGCGAGGCGAGGGTGCATAACTTGCTTCTGGTGCGCTTTTGATAACATAATTTGCATCGTTCCCGATAAAGACTAGAAAAAATCAAGAAAACAGAAGAGAGCAAGGGTAATTTCAATCGAGAGAGAAAGAGCAAATTAAAGAAATGTACATACATGAAAATAAACACAAAACAATTAAATTTTAAGCAAAAGTGAAAAAGGAAAATTTTTCCTGGTGAAATATCAAAAGAGAGACACAGAAAGGGGGAAAAGAGGATTTTAGGACGTAACTGAAAAGGACCTTTGAAACGCCAGACAATAACAGAAATAAGAAACGTTTAGGCGAAAGAAAACAAAACCGTTCAGGATATATGATGACTTCATGTCTATGGAATGGATGTACGCACTAAGAGAGAGCGCTGTAGTTGACACTCCGACTGCAGCTTTGAGTTAAGTGCAGACAACTGCTCATCCAACAGAAGTGACTCGCCCACTCGCGAAGAATAAAGATCTAATAATAATAGCATCATAGAGAAATTACACAAAAATTCAAAGTGTGAAGGTAACAAAGAGGGTTCCACAAAAATTCAAAGTGTGAATGTAACAACGAGAGCAGGAACTAACAAGGAAGACCTAGTAGGACGTGTGTGCAATCAACGGCAATGTCGGCGAAGTGTGGGTTGCCGAGAGTTTGGACCAAAAACTCTAAAATAGGCGCGATCTCCTTATCTGTGCGGTTCGCTAAGGCTCGTTGAAGGGCATCTAAAGCAAATATACGTGAATATATGCAAAAATTTGGAGTGTCCAAAACAATTATTGCTGAAGTGAAAAAAAAAAAAAAAAAAATCCGTTCAGTCCGATCTTCTCTGCGAAGAGAGGACAGGTCGCGCAGGTGGGCTAAGGGAAAAAAGCGAGGACAGGGAGAGCGGGCTCAGGGCCGTGGATGTGGCCTACCATCGCCCCGCAGCAGGAGTTCTTGCAGCACCGAGGCGACTACCACCAAGTTCCGTGTCTACAGAGCACATACAGACGTCCCAAGGCTGCTGCGTGGCAGCACGCTTCAAGTGATGTGATTCAGGACACATCTAGCATGCAGTGAGGTGCGTTTGAGCTGTCTATGTGGGAAGGGACGTCAAATTACAAGCCCCTGCCAAAGTATCGGGATGCGTGCTACATGTGTACTCAATCATTCTATTTCATTAAAAAAAGTTATTCTGAGAAGCGAAGAATGCAGAGGCATAATCATGTGTCAGGGCAAGTCTGATGGACAGTGCATGTTGCGAGGAATCATCATGCATGAGAGACAGATCATCAAATTAACGATGCAAACGACACAAATAGAAGTGGAGGATTCCAACCGATAGCGCTGCGTCGAGAGCTTTTGCATATTCGAACTGCTTGAGAGCGACATCGTACGGTCTGAGCTTCTGTTTCTTGGGAGAGGACGTCACAATGTCGTCCTACATGTGGTTGCCAACTGAAAATTGAATATACTCTGTTTGCATTCGCGCATTCTCAGGCATGTATAAGAGGGCTTGCGACCTTTCTGATACAGAAATACAGACGTGACATATAAGCTCTCAGTAACGAAACTCAGCAGTCAATACCTACGGTGTGATTTGCAACCCCTTCCCAATGCGCAACCCCCCCCCCCCCCCCCCGGGCCCCCCAACAAACAAAAAGCAAACAAACAAAGAAACAAACAAATAAACAAAGAAGGAGGAGGAGGAGAAGGAGGAGTAGTAGTAGTAGTAGTAGTAGTAGTAGTGGTAGTAGTGGTAGTAGTAGTAGGAGGAGGAGGAGGAGGTGGAGGAAAAGGAAGAGGAGGAGGAGGAGGAGGAGGAGGTGCAGGAGGTGCAGGTGGAGGAGGTGGTGGTGGAGGAGGAGGAGGAGCAGGAGGAGGAGGAGGAGGAGGAGGAGGAGAAGAAGAAGAAGAAGAAGAAGAAGCAGAAGAAGCAGCAGCAGCAGCAGCAGCAGCAGAAGAAGAAGAAGAAGAAGAAGAAGAAGAAGAAGAAGAAGAAAACGTAGGATGAAAAAAAAAAATCAAGAACAACCTCCTGTGGCTTGGAGTGGATAGCACGTGTGAATAAATTCTTGCTTTTCTTCCGACGACGGCCTTTTACAATCAAGCACAAAAAAAGAGTTTTATACATGTATTCACAGTGAAGCATAACTTTTTTACTGTTGCCTTTGTGATAGCTGTTTTAAAGCCCAAAGCCTTGTCGATGTTCTTATTGAGAACAATCTTGCAGTATGCCCTATCCTCGGTTATGCTTTCCATGCAAGATGAATAACGCTGTTTAGATGGCTGGCGGATGTATCGTGCAAATGGTTGCGACAGCAACAGCCACACAAAGGCATGTATTTCATATAAGATGCCATACACATACCGAATACCACACAAACAGAGCAACCGAATGGCGCGCAAGCCCGATACCCGCAGCAGGGGCGTCTGGCTCGTTTGGTGCGAGGCCCCTGGCTTTGAGCGCGGCCGCAGCCAAGGCGGAAATCGAGCCTGCTTCATCCGCCAACTGGTTCTCATCCACCTGCCCACCACAACGTTCGAAAGCAAGGCCTTGTGCATCCGATGCATGGCGCCAAAAGCATCACGACACAGGCACGGTTGTTCATATCTAAAATGTGCAATCCCTTGTGCACCTTGGGTCTGTCCTCGCTCGGAGCACCAGCGCTTGCTATCCTTCCGCCTGCATACATACCATTACAAAAGCTTAATTGCATGCAAGTGCGAATTTGCATGCATGCATCCACCCAACCATACACACAAACATACATACATACCATACATACATACCATACATACATACATACATACATACATACATACATACATACAGACAAACATACATACAGACATACAGACAAACATGCATGCATACATGCATACATACATACACACATGCATACATACATACATACATACTACATACATACATACATACATACGTACGTACGTACGTACGTACATACATAAATACATAAATTACATACATACATTACATGCATACATTACATGCATACATACATACATACATACATGCATACATAAACATCTACAAAAACACATGCATACACGCACGTATGTATGCATATATATGTAAGTAAGTAAGTAAGTAAATTGTAAGTTCGTAAGTAAGTAAGTAAGTGCACACATACATACATACATACATACATGCATACATACATACATACATACATACATACATACATACGCAAACAACATGCATGCATGGTCCACACATACATATGTACATATGTACATGTACATACATACATACATACATACATACATACGCACATACAAACATTCATACATTACATTACATTACATTACATTACATTACATGAAATTATGTTACGTTACGTTACGTTACGTTACATTACATTACATTACATTACTTTACATCATTATATTACATTACATTACATTACATTACATGACAATATATTAAAGTACATTAAATTACATTAGATCGCATTACATTGCATGACATGACATCACATGCATGCATGCATGCAAACATACATACATACATACATACATGCATACATACATGCATAACATGCATACATACATACATGCATGATACATGCATACATACATACATACATACATACATACATACATACATACATACATACATACAACATACATACATACATACATACATACATACATACATACATACGTTCGTACATAAACACTCAGGCGATAATGATGTCTTTTTAAGAGGAGACTAGTAGAGAGGTGTCTATGTCG
>WBZZ01000547.1:60000-107500 GCA_019918135.1 Paulinella micropora
TGGAGGCGCATGTGCAGATTTGCATCAGCCATTGACAGAGAAGCACTATTATTATTATTATTATTATTATTATTATTATTATTATTCCCGATTAAAAAACCTAGTCACACTTGCTAAACAGAGTTCCAGCCCAATGGCCTCAAGGCGTTAAACTGTGACGCCAACTCATAACCCTTTGGTGGTAGATGCTGGGGAGGAGGGTCGTTGCGCGCGTAAAAGATCTTAAACTCCGCATATGCTGGTTGATAGCCCAGGACCCAGCAGACACCAGATTGTTATGGGTGGGGTTTCGAGGCAGCTCTAGCAACCGCGCTTGGTGTATGCACTTGCACATTCGGTGACGTCTTGCAAGAGGTTGCTGGGACTGCGGAATAACCTCAGCTTAGTGCAGTTTTGCCCTCAGGAGCTCCATCGGTGGCCCCGATCATCAGGCGAGAGACTGACACGGGGGGGTGGAGGACCTCGAACAAGGGTATTGGAGGCTTATGTCCGTTTAGGATATGCCATTAGCTGCATCAGTACGCCTCAGATATAGTAAATCTGCCTTGGAGTGTTGACTGTGACATATTTGAGGGAAATCCCGATGAAAAAACCTCGTCACACTTGCTAAACAGAGTTCCAGCCCAATGGCCTCAAGGCGTTAAACTGTGGCGCCAACTCATAACCCTTTGGTGGTAGATGCTGGGGAGGAGGGTCGTTGCGCGCGTAAAAGATCTTAAACTCCGCATATGCTGGTTGATAGCCCAGGACCCAGCAGACACCAGATTGTTACGGGTGGGGTTTTGAGGCAGCTCTAGCAACCGCGCTTGGTGTATGCACTTGCACATTCGGTGACGTCTTGCAAGAGGTTGCTGGGACTGCGGAATAACCTCGGCTTAGTGCAGTCTTGCCCTCAGGAGCTCCATCGGTGGCCCCGATCATCAGGCGAGAGACTGACACGGGGGGGTGGAGGACCTCGAACAAGGGTATTGGAGGCTTATGTCCGTTGAGGATATGCCATTAGCTGCATCAGTACGCCTCAGATATAGTATTATTATTATTATTATTATTATTATTATTATTATTATTATTATTGGCACCGCGATAGCCCAGTGGTTAAGGTCTACCATCTGGGACCTGTCGCCAGTTCGATTCCCATCGGTGCCAGTATTTTCAAAGGATATTTTCTTTGAAAGTATTGGTCTGTCTGGAAGGCTTGGAGCTGCCTTGCGGGGGTGTCAGTAGAGCCTATCGTCAAATCTTCGTACTCCCCTCGCGGGTGAGACGATGGAGGCACATGTGCAGAAATGCATTCGCCATTGACTGAGAAGCACTATTATTATTATTATTATTATTATTATTATTATTATTATTATTATTATTATTATTATTATTATTATTATTATTATTATTAGGGAGTACATAGGCCATCGGTCCTTTCCATGGGCTGATTGGTATAAAGCTCCTAGAGTAATGTTCTATGCCGTCACTTCCTTTATTCCACCGATTGGTGTGGAGACTTTCCTTATGGAATGGAGGACTGGATGCACATGGCCTTTTGGCTCAGCAATTGGCAGGAGATACACTATTATTATTATTATTATTCTTATTGTTATTATTATTATTATTATTATTATCATTATTATTATTATTATTATTATAAGGGAGTACATAGGCCATCGGTCCCTTTCCATGGGCTGATTGGTACAAAGCTCCTAGAGAAATGTTCTATGCCGTCACTTCCTTTATTCCACCGATTGGTGTGGAGACTTTCCTTATGGAATGGAGGACTGGATGCACATGGCCTTTTGGCTCAGCAATTGGCAGACGATACATACATATTATTATTATTATTATTATTATTATGGACACCGTGATAGCCCAGTGGTCAAGTTCTACCATCTGGGCCCTGTCGCCAGTTCGATTCCCGTCGGTGCCACCAGTATTTTCATTGAACATACCGGTCTATTTCTGGACCAGTATTTTCATTGAACATACCGGCCCGTCTGGAAGTGTTGGAACTGCCCTTGCGGGGGTGTCATTAGAGCTTATCGTCAATTCTTCGTACTCCCCTCACGGGTGAGACGATGGAGGCGCATGTGCAGAAATGCATCAGCCAGTGACAGAGAAGCACTATTATTATTATTATTATTATTTTGGGGGGCACCAATACATGGTTGGGTGTCACCGCCACACGGCGGGGTTGGGGCCGTTGGCAGCTTGTTTATGAGGGGTACATAATCAGTGCTCCACTGATTCATGAGACGGAAACTTTACTGAGAGAAGCTCTCTCACCACGCTCACGGCTCTTGGCTCGGGGTGGCCTCTGGTATCACTCGGGGTGCGGGGGGTGGGGGTTATCTGAGGGAGGGGGTTGGGCTCAGTGGGTCACTGGACAGGTTGGTTAACTAAACTACTGTCGGTATGAGTGAGAATGAAGGCGACAGGCTCCACACATTTCCACAAGCCTTGAAATCACTCAACTGCCACAGTAGCGACTGCCTGGACGCGGGGCTCCTGACTCACCCTCTCTCCCAGAACCCCTCGTGCTCACTTTGCGGATGCCATGGGGATGCTCTGGCGGAGGGTCGGGACGTGTTGGGTGCATGTGACCGGGCCTGTCACTTAGTGTTCTCGGTAGATGACTCTTTTGTAGCTTCTATCGGACGCAGGGTGGCTTGCCACGACACCTCAATGATGCATAGTACGTCACGTCTCTGGCCTGGTTACGGGGGCGGGTAACTGAGGCGGGTTCCTGAAGGCTGGTTACGGAAGCTATGTTATTGTTGTTGGGTTCCTGGCTGCTATGTTATTGTTGTTGGGTTCCTGGCTGCTATGTTATTGTTGTTGGGTTCCTGGCTGCTATGTTATTGTTGTTGGGTTCCTGGCTGCTATGTTATTGTTGTTGGGTTCCTGGCGGCGTACATGTTTATGCTTTTTTAAGGGTTGAGCTTTAAATAACCCCACTCGGGTCTTCTTTTATCGAGCTCACCACTCGGTGGATGGAGGCCTGGGGTAGACTTATACGATGTTTTTGATGCTAGGTTCCGTCTCCAGGGATTCGACTGGCATCGCTGCTTTGCCTCACCGCACTGCCTCACCCACACATCCACGCTGGCACACTGTTTCTCCTCTTGCTCTTGTACCTATGTCGCACACAGCTATGAGCTCACGCCGATGAGTGGTTGTGACGAGGTGCACCCAGCTGGATTGCGGGCGAGCCACGGCGGCCTCGCTCTCGCTCTCTCTCTCTCTCTCTCTCTCTCTCTCTCTCTCTCTCTTTTTTTTTTTTTTTTTTTTTGCTTTGCTTTGCTTTGCTTTGGGCGAGGCCTAGCTTTCACATGGGCGGGCTGAGCCTATGAGGGGCGCACGATAAGCGTTCCATTGATTTATGAGACGGGTCCCAATTACTGAGAGTAACTCATGTGAGTTGCTCATCATACTCATGGCTCTTGGCTCGGGGTGGCCTCTGGAATCACAAGGGGTGGGCACTGGGGGAGGGGGTTGTGTTCAGAGGGTCACCGCGAAGGATGGTCAACCAAACTACTGTCGGTCGGAGTTGGTACGAAGGCGAGAGGCCCTACACCTTACCACAAGCCTTGAAACGACTAAATGACCAAAGTAACGACGGACCGGAGCGGGGCTCCTGGCTCACCCTCTCTCTCAGCACTCTTCGTGCTCATCCTGCGGATGCCATGGGGTTGCTCTGGCGGAGGGTTATGGGGTGGTGGGTACACGTGCACGGGCCTGTCACTCTGTGCTCTCGGTAGATGACTCACTTGCAGCGTTTATCGGACGCAGGGTGGTTTGCCACGACACCTACCTCGATGATGCACAGCGGGTCTGCCTCGTGCCTGGTTACGGATGCAGGTGAGTGTTTGTGTGTATTCCTATACATACGTACACGTATGCTTTTTAAGGGTTGAGCTTTAAATAACCCCACCTGGGTCCTCATTTATCGAGTTTACAACTCGATCAATGCGGCACCGGGGTCCCATACCACTTATGTCAGGTTCTTATGCGAAGAGCGCGGCCGCTAGTGCTGGCCCTATGGGTCAAGGCGGTAATCCTTCAGGTTTAGACGTTCCCCGTGGGAGTGCGCCTGCGGGTGGCGATGGCTACTCGGCCGGGGTGGGGTGGTCGAGTGCTCGCGTACCTGACGGGCAACCTGAATCACGTATAGCCAGCAATCCTGCTGCATCTCGATCACCCTCCCCAACCTCGGAAGAGAAGTCACGTCCGGAAAGGTCTGGTCACGGCGTGTGGCAAGCGGTACCGCCACCGAGGAGGTGGCGGAGGAAGGTACGAAATGAGCTGGATAAGAGATGTTGCATAGTATGGGGGCTACCGCATGTCTCTCAGACAGTGGTCATGGCGCGAGAGCTCCGAATTCTCGGTCTCGGGGAAGTCGAGGTGGAATTCGCGGGCAGAGGTAGCGGGCGGCATTTGCGGATTAAATGTGCGTCTTGTGAGGAGGCGGAGAAGATGGTGCGGCTGGTGCGGGAGCGTAAGTTCTTCACGGGAAAGGTTCACGTTGCGACGGGTAGGACTTTCCGGGAAAGAGAGAAGCAGCGGGCTGCACGGGGGGGTGCCCAGTATGTAGAGATGCAGAGGGAGCTTCGCAAGCAGGGGTTTGGCTACTGGGTGCTCGACGTAGGGTGGCGGAGGGCTCCAGGCGGGCTCAACCGAAGCGCAGGCATCGGCATCAGCTTCGTTCTTCCCAATTTGTGAAAGGCTTCCCACTGAGGGTGGCCTCACATAATTGGCAAGGCAAAGTGGGTGCGGATAGCCCAGGCTTTGGGGAATGGCCGGAGCACTACAAGGAGCGAGGCTGGGTGATCGTCGGAGTCCAGGAGCACAACCTATCGTCGCAGAAGGTGGAGAAGCTCCAAGTCGACGGCTTCGCAGTCCTCGGCAAAGCGGCTGCAACTGGTGCGGGCTCGCGTCTCTTGGGGGGAGTCTTGACGTTGGTGGCCAACTATCTGGCACCGTGCGCTACCATTGTACAGGCGCCTGTTCCACACCCACAGCAATTGTGGGTGAGGCTGTCGTCTGGGAGCGCGATGGCGTCGGATGTGTTCGTCGGCAACGGCTACTTCCCCCAAGAAAATCAACGAGAGGAATCTATTGCAGCCTATGAGGCGTGGCAGGCGGCCGTCTCCTACTTCGCCACCAAAGGTCATGTGGTTACGGTTGGTGATGCTAATGCTAAGCTGGGGCCCGCCAGAATAGCGCGGGAGGAGGGAGTGGTGGGCCTCTTTGGCGAGATAGATGGGAGGGGTAGAGGGGTTAGGAGTGAGAATGGTGAGTTGCTGGCTGCGATGCTTGTTGCCACGGGGTTGCGCAATCTCAGTGGGTTTTCGCAACCGGGGGGACAAATATTGGTGGTCTAGGCAGGAAAATGTAGGTGGACGAAGGCATCTACTGGATTACATCTGCGTCTCTTCCGAGCTGGCGGAGGAGGCAAGCTTCGGCGTCGACGAGGTAGACCTTGATACCGACCACAAAGCTGTGTGGGCGGAACTGGTCTGGGGGGGACAGCCACCCCCCAAAAAGCAGGTAAAGAGGTACAAAGCATTCAAGGCAGAGCGCTTGATAGGCAGGGTAGTTGAGGGTAAGGAGAGTGAGCTGTCTAAGCTTAGGTTGAAGTACGACGAGACCTTTGCAGCTGGTATATCGGGGCTGTTGCCAGATGGCCTCCCAGATATATCAGCAGTGGAGGACCCGGATGAGCTTCAGCAGGAGATAGATAGGGTCGCTAGCTTAGTGGTCCGAGCTTTCACGGGCGCAGCCGTGAAGGTCTTGGGAGTTCGGGTGATTAGGCCAGGGTTTACTAATGCATGGTTTGATGAGAGTCTTAGGGAAGCGATTGCGCGACGGAGAGAGGCATACGGCCTCTGGCGAAGGAATGAGGCCAACCGAGAGGCCTGGCAAAGATATAAAGAAGCGAGGAAGGCGGTCAGAAGGTTATGCAAGGAGAAGAAGGAGCAAGCGTGGAAGCGGGTCCAGAATGACACCGCTGCCAACTTCAGGAGCGCTACCATGGCCACGTACTGGAAGCTGTCAAAGCGTTTGGGCGGGGTTCGGCGGTCGAACGCTTCTGCTCCTGTTCGGAAGCCCGATGGCACTCTGGCATGCACACTCCGGGAAAAACTACAAGAATGGGAAGAATACCGCCGACGTATGGTGGTCCCCAAAGAAAACCAGTTTTTGGAGGATGCATGTGTAGAGGAAGTCGGTTCTGATGAGGAAGCAGCGCGGATTGAGCCCGAGCGGAAGGCCCGCGAAACCTTCCAGTATAACGACAACCTGCGCGACCAATTCGAGGCCATGGCGCAAGCCGAGGAGATCCGGACTGAGACGGGCCCGCTGGACTATGATTACACCGAGAAGGAAGTGGAGCTCTGCCAGGAAAATCTCCAGAATCACAAAGCGTGCTCACCGGATAAGATCAAGAACGAGATGCTCAAGTACGGAGGCACGCGGATTGTGAGCTTTCTGGTGCGCTTCTTCAACTGGTTGAAATCGTGCGAATACACCCCCAGCGACTGGAGCAAAGCGATTATCGTCAACATCCCAAAAGGAGGCGACCCAACCGATCCGGAAAATTGGAGAGACATCGCGATTCTGAGCTGTCTGGGTAAGATGTATCTGTCCCTTATGGCGGCGAGGCTTACGGCTTTCATCGATCAGCCGGGCAGGCTTCGCCCAGAGCAGGGTGGGTTCCGGCCAAAACGTAGTACGGGGGACCAGATTTTTGTCCTTAAGGAGCGTCTGCGCCTTAGACAACAAGCTGGCCTCCGTTCTTTCGTTTTGTTCGTGGATCTGAGAAAGGCATTCCCTACGGTTTGGCGGGCCGGGTTGTTTCAGAGGCTAACCCAGATGGGAGTACAGGGCAAGTTCTATCGCATTCTGCGGCATTTTTACCGAAGAACGTCATCGCGAGTGCTAGTCGATGGCGAACTCACTGGTGAAGTGCTGGAAGAGATGGGAGTTCAGCAAGGGTCGCCGTTGTCACCGTCGCTGTTCAACGTCTTCATGGATGAGCTAACGGTCCGAATCGCGAAAGAGTTGGAAATCGAGGACCTCAACCGCATCGAAGACATACGGACCCTGCTTTACGCCGACGACGTTGCGGTAATTGCGCATAGTGTCACGGAGCTTCAACAGATTGTAAATGTCGTGGCGACATTCGTGGAGGACTATCGGCTTGAAATCAACCTGAAACCGGGCAAGACGGAAGTCATGCCGATATACGGGCACGCCAAGTCAAAAAAGTCGCCCCCATGCGTGAGGTTCCGGGGCAAGGTTCTCAACGTCACCGACCACTACAAGTACCTGGGAGTTCTGCTCACGGACACCCTCTCCGATAAACCGCAAGCGAAGCGGGCGGCGGAAATCACTGTAGCGGGAACGGCTGCCTGCTACCCCCTCTGGATTGCCCATGAAGTTCCAGCGCGTCTTCGGCTGATGAATTGGCAGCAAATGGTTGGCGCAAAGTTGCTTTACGCATCGGCTTTTTGGGATCTGCCGGGCGCCAACAAGCTGAGTAAGCTGGAGGGCGCGTTGGTAGCGCCCCTGCGGGTCATCTTGGGTGTTGGTACGCGCACAAGCGGCTGCATCACCAGGGGTTTAGGCCGCACGCCGAGTTTTAGCATCCTTGCCAAGGCGGCCCGGCTTCGGTTCCTAGGGCGCATCGAGTTACTGGGCAACACAGCGCTAACACGCAGGCTTTACAACACGGGTCGGTGCAAATGGAAGGAAGATACGGAAAATTTGATCTTAGCAGATCACAGGCTGCGGGAGGGCTTGGATGCGCTCAAGCGGGTCGTGAACGAAGATGGCACGGTAGATGATAAGGACTGGTGGGCCGCTCTGGCGAACTGGAACGAGGTGGTAAAGCAATGGTCTGTCCGGCAGGAAGTAGCTGGCTGGGAGCGGCAGGCTAAGCCCTCTGATGGGCTTAGGGTGCTGCTTAGCCAGATGTCTTCCCGCTCTGCTTTCCCACGTTGGCGGGCGCTGGAGGGGGGAAGTCACAACCTTATCAGAAGGCGATTGTTGAGCTGCAACAATCGCCTTCGCCTCTACCGATCCAAATTTGGCTCATGCTCGCCGGACTGCTCAAGCTGTTTCGCCTTGTGTGGCACTGAGGTTAACGAGTCGTTACGTCACTTCCTGCTGCATTGCCCAACGTTTGCGAGCTCTCGTGAGGCACTGTTTAAGTTTATCGATGAGGCGCAAGCCCGGCAGCCCCTCATGCTGAATCGAGGAGGGCTTTATCACAGGGAACTGCGGGAGGCAGAGGAGGAGACGAGGCTCTTCAAAGAGGAATGGCTGAAGGGGGAGGATGAAAAGATGGCGGCGATGCTCGGCGTTTTGTTTATCCCTGTCCCAGAAGAGGTGGAGGAGGAGTTAGGAAGGTTTGTTGCCACCATCTGGAAGGAGTGGGAGGAGTTGGAGGCGCAGACCAGGGAGGCAGAGGGGGTGGAGGAGGAGGAGGAGGTGATCGACCTCACGGTCGTTCAGGAGGTGGGTAGAAGGAGGGGAAGGCCTAGTCAGGTAGAATGTCTGGCTAGATCTGTTGTAGGTGGAGGTCAGCGCAGCGTCGCGGACTTCTTCTCGGCAGATAACTCCTCTCACTCCTTGCACCCACTTGCACATGCACAGCACGCTCATTTGCACATTGCACTGCCAGTCGAGTCTTTGGAGCGGAGCCGCGTCACCGAACGGTCCCGTGCTACCAATGGAGGCACATGTCCGACAGGATCAAAGGCCAATTGACTGATAAGTCTATTATTATTATTATTATTATTATCATTATTATTATTATTACTATTATTGGACACCGTGATAGCCCAGTGGTCAAGTTCTACCATCTGAGCCCTGTCGCCAGTTCGATTCCCGTCGGTGCCACCAGTATTTTCATTGAACATACCGGTCTATTTCTGGACCAGTATTTTCATTGAACATACCGGCCCGTCTGGAAGTGTTGGAACTGCCCTTGCGGGGGTGTCATTAGAGCTTATCGTCAATTCTTCGTACTCCCCTCACGGGTGAGACGATGGAGGCGCATGTGCAGAAATGCATCAGCCATTGACAGAGAGGCACTATTATTATTACTATTATTATTTTGGACACCGTGATAGCCCAGTGGTCAAGTTCTACCATCTGGGCCCTGTCGCCAGTTCGATTCCCGTCGGTGCCACCAGTATTTTCATTGAACATACCGGTCCGTCTGGACCAGTATTTTCATTGAACATACCGGTCCGTCTGGAAGTGTTGGAACTGCCCTTGCGGGGGTGTCATTACAGCCTATCGTCAATTCTTCGTACTCCCCTCACGGGTGAGACAATGGAGGCGCATGTGCAGAAATGCATCAGCCATTGACAAAGAAGCACTATTACTATTATTATTATTATTATTATTACTATGGAGGGGTGCACAGTATGGCACCCCACGGGAAGAGGAGGTGGTTGGGCCTCTTCCCACTGGTTTCGAGGCTATGTCGTTGTGTTGGCTCCGAGGCTATGTTGTTGTGTTGGTTGCGAGGCTATGTAGTTGTGTTGGTTCCGAGGCTCTGTTGTTGTGTGGGTTCCGAGGCTATGTCGATGTGGGTTCCGAGGCTATGTTGTTGTGTTGGTTCCGAGGCCATGTCGTTGTGTTGTTTTTTATAAGACATACACCACGTGGGATCAAAGGGGTATATAGATTCCGCGATCTAGGGGTGGTGACGGGTTTCGAGGCGTCCCAGACACTTACCACAAAACGTCCTCATGCGCTGGCAGACCGCATGAAATGTCTGCTACCCCTGTGAGTACCTCCATGCGGGACCTACCCAGTCTCGTGGAGCTCTCACGCGGGGAAGATCAATCATTTGTAGTTGATTTCCTGCAAGGTACCCGACACTGTGCGGGTAGTAGGGACTTCCTTTTGGGGCCTTCTATGCAGGATGGTTAGAGTCACTCTTCCCTCCCCAACATACTCACTGTAGTCCCTGTTGGGTCGAGGGACGGAGGCGCATGGCCCTCGGGCTCAGCCATGACAGATCAATATATATATTATTATTACTATTATATTTTATTATTATATTACTTTTATTATTATTATTATTATTATTATTAATGGAGGCACATGTCCAGGATCTGGATCTGATGCTATAGTCTGAGGAAGCATATTATTATTATTATTATTATTATTATTATTATTATTATTATTATTATTCTACCATCTGGGCCCTGTCGCCAGTTCGATTCCCGTCGGTGCCACCAGTATTTTCACTGAACATACCGGTCTATTTCTGGACCAGTATTTTCATTGAACATACCGGCCCGTCTGGAAGTGTTGGAACTGCCCTTGCGGGGGTGTCATTAGAGCTTATCGTCAATTCTTCGTACTCCCCTCACGGGTGAGACGATGGAGGCGCATGTGCAGAAATGCATCAGCCATTGACAGAGAAGCACTATTATTATTATTATTATTATTATTATTATTATTATTTGGACACCGTGATAGCCCAGTGGTCAAGTTCTACCATCTGGGCCCTGTCGCCAGTTCGATTCCCGTCGGTGCCACCAGTATTTTCATTGAACATACCGATCCGTCTGGACCAGTATTTTCATTGAACATACCGGCCCGTCTGGAAGTGTTGGAACTGCCCTTGCGGGGGTGTCATTAGAGCTTATCGTCAATTCTTCGTACTCCCCTCACGGGTGAGACGATGGAGGCGCATGTGCAGAAATGCATCAGCCATTGACAGAGAAGCACTATTATTATCATTATTATTATTATTATTATTATTCTTATTATTATTATTATTATTATTATTGTTGTTGTTATTACTATTACTATTATCAGGACCTTACAAACTAGGAGCGAGGTAGTTAAACACATGCCATGCAAGATGCCTTAGAATCAGAGAACGAGGTAGAAACAAGCAAAAAGAAGACAAAGGCAACTCTGCAACAACAAGGCAGGAGAACGAGGTAGAAACAAGCAAAAAGAAGACAAAGGCAACTCTGCAACAACAAGGCAAGAAAAACTTTATGAGGCAGTGGTGTTGAAGCTACAGCTCACACCGCAGACAAACAAAGTAAAATTATGAGATCGATACAACATGAAAACGGTCAATCAGAACGATTAATAAACTCCCGTGCGGAGAAGCATGGACAGAGTAACTCACGTACGCAGCCAGAATGCACAGAAAGGCACGGATCCATTCGTCTTGGAGGTGCAAGTAAACCCACACCAAGATGGATTTGTGGTTTGCATGCAGGGAGCGTTGGTGGTAGTGGGAAGCGTGGCGGGTCCATGCTCAGGCAACCAAGTCGATCCCTTTGCTGCTTCCCTTCGGTTTTGCTTTCTCCGACATACTGTGCGAGAGTCTACCCACCAGCCTCTTCGCCAGCTCTTCAGCCCACACGGCCGCTCTCTTCCGCACGCGTCACGGCTATTCCGATGGACCTGCGCGCGACTCGTGAGTGCTGGCTCTACCAGTACGAGGACCGACTCGTGCCCTACAGTGAGGCGTGGCGCTGGCAGCAGGAGATGGTCAAGGCGAGGGTGCGGCGGCACCCCGCACCAGAACTGGCCGACGCAGTGCTGCTGCTGCAACACCCGCCCGTGGTGCTGCACTGCGCGCGCGCTGAGTATTCGTTTGCAACCGTGTTAAGATGTATACATACACATTTCTCTCTCTCTTTCTCTCTCTCTCTCTCCCTCTCTCTCTCTCTCTCTCTCTCTCTCTCTTCGATTGCACCTTGTTGAAAATGTACAGAAATATAATATCATATTACAAAATAGTAAAGTATAGTAAAGTACAGTAAAGTATAGTATAGTATAGTATAGTATAGTATAGTATAGTATAGTATAGTAGTATAGTATACTATAGTATAGTATAGTAAAGTATGTTATGTTATGTTATGTTATGTTATGTTATGTTATGTTATGGTATGGTATGTTATGTTGTTATGTTATGTTATGTCATGTCATGTCATGTCATGTTATGTTATGTTATGTTATGTTATGTTCTGTTATGTTATGTTATGTTCTGTTATGTTCTGTTATGTTCTGTTATGTTCTGTTATGTCGTTTTAAGTTATGTCATGTTTTGTCATGTCATATTATGTTATGCTATGTTACGTTATGTTATGTTATGTTATGTTATGTTTGCATGCTATGTTATGCTGTACCCTACCCTATCCTGTTATCCTATTCTATCTTACCCTAGTACACTCTGGGTCGCAAGGGCGACGTTAAGTACCTTCGGTTCGATCCTGCCTCGCATCCTGAGCATGAGCTCTACCGCACAGAGAGAGGAGGCGAGGTCAGCGTGTGATCTAAACCAGCTTATTTGTTTACGTGCTTTTTTTTTCCAGCTTATTTGTTTACGTGCTTTTTTTTTTTTTTTTTTTTTTTTTTTTTTTTTGTAAGGGATAATTGCAGAGAGAACAGTGCAAGGCATAATTTCACAAAAAGGCGACAAATCAGTTCACACAAACGGACCGCCCAGCGAAGAAGACAAGAAAGTGGAATGGTGATGTCATTCACGTAGGTCACTTTTCATTGTCCGGGTCAGCTCGTGTGCTACCCTATTCTGAACCTCAACCACTACAAGCGGGACCTCCACTGGTACCTGCGGCAGGTGGAAGAAGTCATTTTACGAGTCTTGTCTGTGTACGGAGTAGCGGGCAGGCGCGACAGCCTGTACACAGGTGTATGGGTCATCTTCTTCCCCATCTCTCCAATAACTCGAACCTTCTCGCACCTGGATGACCTGCTTTGCCTTGTTGCAGGTGGACAATCATAAGGTTGCCGCTATCGGTATCAGCGTGAGCAAATGGGTGACAAGTCACGGATTTGCGCTTAACGTCTCTCCTGATTTGACAGGCTTCGAAAATATTGTACCCTGTGGCATTGAAGGTATTTGCTTTCTCCTCCAGCACTCTCGTCTTTGCTTTGCTTATAGAAGCTTCTTAACTCCTGCATGTTGCTATAGAGGAGTCTCGAAAGGTTGGTAGTATGGCCCAACTCGTGCAGCAGCAAGTAACGATGGAAGAAGTCACTAGACACGTCCTCGACGCCTTTCAAGACATTTTCAAAGTACGCTGTATCACCCCTCCTGCCTCACACCATACCCCTCTGGATATGGACAAGAAGCTTGATGGATGTGAATACTCGGTCGCCTTGATGGACATGCAAAGGATTGTTGATGCCAGCAATCGCAGCTTTCCGCACAAGTAAAGGTTAGAGTAGTAAGCATGTCGTTTACGGCTGCTAGGAAAGCATAATAAAGACCGTGACCACAGTGTGCACTCTATCTTTTGTCACAATGAACGAGACTATGCACTAGGCTCGTCTTGCATTCAGAGCACAATCGCACTTTTTTCACTTACAGTGCCTTTGTTTTCACTGATCAATGTGACTTTGCACGCTTTATGAAAGTTGAGCCTAGCTTCTGTACTCTCTACGAAAGTCGAGCCCGATGCATAGTGCGACAAAGCAGGGTGGAGCGTATCTCACCATCACTATCCATGTATATATGCGCTCTGAAATCAATTCTGACATGTTTTCTGCTTTCACCATCACCCCATTTCGGGATAACACTCGTTCTCTGTTGGTAGATCGTTTGTGCTTTTATCATTCTGATTCATTGTTGAAGACTCCGACAAATTTGGTGGATGTAGACACACCAGTTTAGAAAAGTTTAGTAGAAATACCACTTTCCATTCTATGTCTTCTGCAGTTCTTCTTCCCACTCAGGCTCTACTAGTATCAACTGTGATATTGTAGTACTATTTTATTGAAACTGTGTCACGTTGCGTGACTTGATAAAGTAAAAATATTAATATATATCTTCAACGTGCGCTGTCTTCCTACTAGGCATCATGGGCTTAGCTAGGCCTAGCTAAATTTAAATTTCAAGTGTATATAATACAAGTTAATAACTAGTATGGTGCCTATCATAGTACGACGTGACTAGCAATATTCTAATTAATTTTAAAATCATATTATAACAAACTAGCTACTATTGCCAGTCACAGCTATAGATTATAGTCTGAGCTAGATATAATGTTAATAGATAAATAACTCAGAGTCTTGTAACGTTAAGGTTTTGGTTTTATTAATAATACTATGATTCTCGTTTTATTAATAACAAGTTCGCGTTACTAGTATTGGATGTTAATAGTATACATACCTCAACTAGAAGGCGATGGAAGGCAAATGCCGATAAGCAATGTTAGGATTCCGACATAAGTGTTAGCAACCTCGCATGGCAAGTTCTTTTCAGATAGCCTCACGATACAAAGGGTTATAATGGCAATAATGATACCCATTTGAAATAAGTATTTAATAAGTCGGCTGTCTGTCGGTCTGTTTTTTATACAACAACAATTTCAGTTATCTTCCAATTCGTGCTCTATTTTTTTTCCCTCAGTCTTCAATGAAATATCCAAAACACGATTTTTTAACTCTGGTGTTAGTTCGCCATCTACTTCTATGAGTGGAGGTGGTGGGTGTAATCTAGCGGGCATTGTTATTACGGATTTCTGCTAATTGATTTGCTTGGTCTTGTAGTATATTCATAAGATTTTTATTTTCTTTTTCTAAATTAACTACCTTTTCCGCCATGTGTTGAAAAGCACTGACTAATATTGGTATGAAGTCCGTATATGATATAGCTTCAAAGTTTCCATCCCCATCATCTGCTTTTATTCCACTTTGAGACACAAATTCTGGAAATACTTTTTTAACTTCATCCGCTATAAATCCGTGGTTCTTTTTCTGTTTCTTTTCGTCTGATTTCAAATAATATGAACAGCAGTTTATTTTCATAAGTTTATCGCAACAATCCCCGCAGTCTAGCCTACGGTGTTTTAATATCTGATTTTAATCTCCTGTCTAAACCAGAAGACCAAACATTCGCTCCTGCTGCAATATAAACATATCCTGTATTTTTTTCACCGTTTGCTAATGAAGTCGACCAAGCGTGTAACAATCCACCTGTATTCATTACCACCGCATAACCTGATGCGTCACCTGCTTTCATAAAAATATATAGGGTTGGATGTATTTGATGGTCTTTGTCTTAGCGTTAAAAATCCGCTGGATGTTGTTGGCATAGTTAATCCTGTATTCGCCGTTATCAATCCTTTTGTCCATAAAGACCCGTCCGACCCATTTAACGACATTAAACGAACTTCACCACTATTCTCCCACACGGCACCCTCATTTGTAGAATTATTTACTCTAAATCTCATAAGAAAACCAGTAATACCGTATCCATCGGTCGCTATTCCATTTGATAAACTTTTGTTATTTCCCGGCTGACCCATATAAATTCCCCAGTTTGTGTCATTGCTTGCGTACATAAATATCCCATTATTTGGTCCTCCGTTTGCTCCGGCTTGAATCGTTATTTTTGACCCTCCATTCGCGGTTAGTAAGCCACTTGTCGTTAATGTTGTTGTTGATAAACCAGCATTTGCATTTAATAACCTTGATGCCTTAACTTCTCCGTTATTAATTCTTAATAATTCGTTTGTCCCACCATAGTAAAATATATGGGTATCTGTTGAAGAATTAACATTATAAACCAAAGTTTGGCTTGCGATACCAAATCCAAAAAATGCAGTCGTTGATGGCGATCCTCCATCCCATAAAACCAGTTTATTGTTGGTTAGTGCATTTCTGTCAATAAAAACACTTTTTCCAGCACCTACTACTATGTTGTCGCTTGTTGTTAATGTTGTCGTAGTCATGCCTGCAGTTGCCGTTAATGTAGTTCCCGTTATTGTTCCAGCACTTGTTATGTTGTTTGAGTTCATGTCCAAAGCACCATAAAACCGCATACCCCCAGCATTGTTAAAACGGACAATGTCAGATGAAGCACTTTTATTATCCAAAAGTTTTGAAATATAAAGTCCCGCTCCTTTTACATCAAATGCTACATTCGTAAATACATAACCTCGTTGGTTCGCGGTTCCGCTTGTAGCGGTATTTAGAGTAAATAAGAAATACTGATAATCGCCTGATGTCTGTGAAAAGAATATATCTCCTCCATTTTGTTTAATATCATCGCCCCATTATATGTTATATTTTCACCATTAATGATAGTTTGGTTATTAAAATCGGCATTGTTCGTTAGAGTTAGATATTTTATCACAGTGCTTGTCCCGTTGAATGTTTTAATTCCTGTTATTGTTTGGTCTCCTGTTAGTTTCACACAATTATCATCAACATATTTTTTGTTTGCCACATGGTCTGCTAATGTTGGTATTAGGTTAGTGCCCATTAAAATTTGATTGTTAAATGTTTTAGTTCCTGCTAGTTTGGTCTGTTGTTAGTTTAACGAAATTGGTATCAACATAGTTTTTATTTGCTCCATCTGTTGCTAATGTAGGAGTTGCCAAGTTTGTAATTTTGTTGTTATTCAAACTTAATGTTGTTCCAGTTGCGGTTATAATTAAAGCATTACCTGAATATAACTCTACATACGAACCAGTTATTTGTATCGGATACCAAGTCGCTGTTGCTGTTTTTTGTGCTGCAATCATTCCTATTTTTGTATCAAAGGCTATGCCAATACCGTCAAAAGTAGTTGGATTGGATGAACCACTTACTTCCAAAGTTGATGTGAATTTTTTATTTCCTGCTATGGTTTGGTCTCCTGTTAGTTTAACCACCGAAGTATCAACTGCTAGATTTGCTAGATTAATTCCATTATATGTTGAAGCCCCTGAAATAGCATAACCACCCATATTTAATGCTCCTGTCATACTAGCAGTGCCGTCTAATCTAAGAAAGGGCGATGCCACATTTCGCCATTGTCCTGTGCTATAAATAAGCAGTTGGTTATCTGATGCTGTTGTTATAATCACATCGCTATGTGTATCAATACTTCCACTTGCCGACACTTTCGCATTGTTGGAGTCGTGCTCTGATAACCAAGTCGCGATAGCCCTACCATTTAGTCGATTTACATTTGTAATATTTTGACTATTCATATTTAGTGCCCCCGTCATAGTCGTGGTGCCGTCTAATCTCAGAAAGGAGGGTGTGGTGTTTCTCCATTGCCCCGTGCTACACATAATCAGTTGGTTATCTGCGGGGAAGCCTGTTATTGTCACATCGCTATGTGAGTCTATACTTCCACTCGCTGACACCTTATTATTATTGTCTTGATGCTCAAATATCCATTCATCAACATCTTTGGTATTTAGTAAATTAACTCCTGTTATATGCTTCCTTCCCATACGAATGTTGCCTGTTTCATCAACATTTATCGGAAATGTTTTATTTACCCAGTTTATTGAATTATATGTTAGATAACTATTCATTGCTATTGGCGCGGTTATAACCACATCTGAAAGTGTATCAATTGAACCAAGGGCTGTATTCTTCCATTTGCCTTCTACATCGTTGTAAGTTAAGTATTGTCCGCTCGCTTGTGCAAATATGTTTGTATCTATCAAATTGTATAAACTGGTTTGGTGCGGATTAGAAGTATTAGAGCGGTGTTGAGTTGAGGCTTTGACTTCGTCATTATCCCTTACTCGTTGCTCTGTATAGTATAAACGGCTTCCTTCTTTGGTATCCGTAGTTGATTTTAAAGCGAGACGTGTGTCAAAGCGGTTATCAGTCCAATAATAATTAAGTCCTTCTTTTAGGTCAGTTGATGATTTTAAAACGAACCGACCTATCAGTCCAATAATAATTAAGTCCTTCTTTTAGGTCAGTTGTTGTTTTTAAAGAGAGACGTGTGTCAAATCGCGCATCAGTATAATAAAGATTTATTGGGTCTGCATCTTCTGGCACTCTGTCTGTATTCAGACCGACTATGTTTGTGTTGGTAAGGTCAAGGTTAAGTATATTCAGACTATCAACAGCCAACTCATTAAGGCCGTGAACGTGAGATAGAGGAGAGAGTATATATGTCGTGTGTTTGTTTATTGCTCTCTCTTTTCTTCTCATCTCTCATAACAGATGCGTGAGGTGGCGCAGCTTGTGAATTAAAAGAGGAAGAGAGTAGGGTGGGCTGTGAGGTTGGTTTCTTCTTCATTCGTTTCCTCTTTCGCCATCATGTTTATGCTCATCATGCGATTGATGTAACCTACCTCCCCTACTCCCTCTTCTCCTTCTTCTTCTTCAAGACTGGAAGACTCTTCATCTGAATTTGTGAGCTTCAGACTCCTCTCCTTCTTCTTCAGATTCAGAAGAAGAGGAGTCCGAACCTCCTGCGTTCAGACTAATAGTCTTTGTCTTGCTCTTTTTAATGAAGTCTGCAGCCTTCAGCTTGAGTCTGCAGCCTTCAGCTTGCTCTTCTCCTTGCTCCCTCCTTCCTTCTGTCTTTTCATCTTTCTTCTCCTCCCTGTGTTGCTCGTCTTAGTCTTATCCTTGTCCTTAAGAGTTAGTTCGCCTACACACAAAAAAGTCGGAGTAGACCCTACTCGAGTAGACCCTACTCCGACATTATGTGTTAGAAATTGAAATGGTGTGACCTTGGAAAATACGTCGGTTTGCCAGACGTTTTCCTGAGAATCAGAGCTCATTTTCCCCACGGCCCTCGCTATCTCGTCAGACGTTAAGTTGATATACAGCTTGCTGGCACGAAACAGCAAGTTCGGATGCCATACACCTTGTCCATAGTTCTCCAGATACATCTTCACTGCAGCAACACCATGGTTCCCACCGATGACAGGATAGTAGATGTCCTGGTGCTTGTTGCTGGGAAATTGCTGGCTGAATGTAGAAGGTGGCCACTGCATTTCGGTGTTTTGATTGACCTTGCCCTCACCAAAAAGTCCGGGAGCCTCAGCTTCGAACTGCTCCTTGCTGGTGAATTGCTGCCAGTTCAAACTGTTACTCCAGAAAAGGTCGATGTAATTCTCAATCAAATTCCTCACATTTTTCTGGCCAAGTTCAGTAAGCTTCACTGAAACAAGGTATGGTTCAGGCAGGTCTGGGAAACGATTCTCAGCCAACTTGGTAGACAGAGACTGGGCGTGATCTTTGAGGAAGGGACGAATTTTCCATAGTTCCGGCGCGCGGTACATGCGGGGAATAAAAATTTCTTTCACCCCGACCAAATGGTCTCTTTTTATCTGCAAAGAGCGCTCTTCAACGTCGAGCAATAAGAAGTCTTTCTTGAGCAATTGATTTTTCAAAGCTTCTTGTTGCATGATTTCTGAAGCCCTTTCTTGTTGTTGCCTGGTTTCATCCTTGGCTTCCTGGGATTTCAGCCTTGCGGTACCAGTACTCTTGGGCTTCGAAGCTTTCTTGCGTTTCTTCTTGGGATTGCCGGCATTCTCTGTATCCTTTTCTTCCTTGCCTTGTTTTCGCTTCAGTGACGGGAGCTTGCTAGAAGAAGATCGTTTGGACTTGCTTGACTGAGTGGTGTCGGCTTCACTTTCTTCATCTTCATCTTCTTCCTCATATTCCCCATCGTCTCCCTTCTCGACAGATGTAACTGAAACAACCTCTTCCCTTGCTTCCTCTGATGTTGATTGAAGATTTGCAACTGGTTTGGCCGCAAGGGGGTCCTCAGATTTCTTCTCAGGTTCAACAGCCACAGTTTGAACGTCGGTTTCATGCTTTTTTTCAAGCAAGGGATTGGGCGGTGATGTTGAAGAATTCAGGGTTGGTGCCGGCTTGGGAGTTGACACCTGAGCTGTGGGAGCTGCCGAGGTTGCTGATTTTAATCCTGATCCAGATCGAGAAATATCACTAGGCAAGATGTAGATCGTTGGTGCCACCGTAAAAAAGACGAAGACGACGACGACGACGACGAAGAAGACGACGACGATGGAGAAGACGAAGACGAAGACGTCGACGATGTCGACGAGGCAGAAACTTCAGGGGTTGAACCTGAGAACAGCACAATTAAAGGATCATGAATGACTACATTGAATGCAAAAGGCAGGAAGAATGCTTACCACGTTGGCGCTCTGGAACCATGAGGCCCGCTCTTTCGACAATTGAGTCCAAAATTTCCGGCCTGCTCCTGTCAAAAAATATAATTTTATAGGAGTAGGGTCTACTCCGATTTTTTTTTGTGTGTGTGAAACGGCCGAGACATCAGAGAAGCTTTAAAAGCAACAAAAGGAAAGGAAAAGTTACCATGCTTGTTTCAGTTTTTTCACTTTGGCACTCAAATGGTTGTTATTGAGCGCGGTAAGCATAAGGAAAAAGCAGTATTCCTTCTTGGACTCGTCCACGACCACATTTGGTAGTTCCTCTTGGCTTGCAAGTTTCAATGCGGACCACTTGGCAAACAACTGAACACAAAATCAAAGCTCTGTGAATACGCAAAAATTCCTGTTTTCCTTGAAGGACCAAAATCATACCAAAAGCAACAACGAAATTTTAGCAGTCATCACAGAAACAAAGTCGGAGTAGGGTCTACTCCTATTTTTTCAGATTGTGTGACAGGATACATTATCACAACATGAAAATATGACTGTCCAGACATCAAAATTATAGGTTGTGATAAAAAACATGGGACGATGTATGGGAAAAGTAACGGTTTTTTTTGTAAAAAAAGAGGCTGAAAAGTACCTTGGGCCACTCTTCCTGAACACCATGAACAAGTAAAGATCTCCAACCTTGAGTCGGAGGAATGAAATCTGAGCTCACGACGAAGTACCTAGTTATCACAAACCGAAAAATTGAGGATTTTGATTAAAAATTTAAAAAAAATCTCAAAAACAACACACAATTTTTTTTTGGCTCAAACAGTAAATTTCCAAGAATGTGATGGATACAAAATTACAAACATGACGTACCGCTTGCAATTGTTGCAAAAAATCTTGGTCTCCAATGCAGTTGGATCGAAAAGAATCTTCTCGATGTCTGTTTCAGGGTCCAACTGGACCTGCCCTGCACCCTGTTCCAAGGGTTTGATGTTCCACCTCATTTCAAGAGCTCCTGCCCGGCCCTTGCGAGGTTGCGGAGGAAGCACAGCAATCGTCATCTCGGCTTTTTTGCATGGAACGCTGTACTCGTTAGCCTGTGAACAAACAAAAATAAAAAAAGATAGGAGTAGACCCTACTCCGACTTTTTTTTGATAAGAAATCGAGGTTAAAAAATTTACCGCGTTCGTATGCGAACGGGCCCCCCCGGCTGCTCTGTTGGAAGCAGTTTGTCTCGTCTTGGTGTCCTTAGTAGTAGGTGTTTTACCACCTCGCATTCTCGGCATCTTCAAGCAATTGCACCTGATACCAAAAAATAATGGTGTTCGGTGGCGAGCCAGTCAAGAGCAGGGTCTGTACCCGGCTCAGTAGGCACTTTCGACTTTGATCCCAAGTCGAGATCTGAGGAATCACATGACCCAAGGGACGCGCGACCTGTAAAATTCGGAGCGTGCCAAAAAAATTTAGGCCTGAACGTTGTAAATGGTGCAATGATAAATTGGACCATTTCTGCTTTTCGTTTTTCTCTGCCTAATATTTTTTTTAGCCATGAGCACCGTTCAGTACCAATTTTTCCTACACTTATTTCTCCTTTGCCGCATTTGAGCAAAAGGAACGTGGCAATTGCCTTTAAATTGAAAATTTGATTTGAAATTCCCTCCAAAAATCAAATTTCAAAAAAAAGGAGGCTTTTCTTGTCATCGTCATAAATTGGTTTTCCTACAAACACCAAAATGCTGAAAACGTCCGAGTATACTCTATTCAGATATTTTTGTCTGTGAGCCCGGAAAAAAGCATTTTTTGGATTTTTTTCTTCCAATTTGACACCTTTTCGACTTTTCCATGCACCCTCAAAATCGCGATGTTTCATCGTCGCCTCGAAACAGCTCATCTACAGCAAGCATCGCGTCTTTTTCTGCGGGCCGGGCGCTAGCAAGAGGGCACAGGTTGTCAATCAGTAGTGCTCCCTCCACGTATAGTTCCAGCAGCCCGTCTTTCTCTTCGATATCCATGTTTTCGGACTCACCAAAAAAGGATGGAGAGATCCTTGCACCGCAAGATATCGGGAAACACATGCATTTGCATTCCTGCAGCCACGTCGACGACGTAGAAACAGAACATGAGCTTGATTTTGCAACTTTAGCAAAAACTGTTCTGGGTGATTCCTTTCAAGAACCAGTTGTGCTTCGAGATGGTGGACTTGAAGACGAGCAGTCCGCCAATGATCCCCATCGTGATCTAGAAGACAAAAAATCGCGTCGATTGCGAAGGTAAAAAGTATCTTTATGGACGTGTCAGAAATATCTTCTCCATATTGTGCTGTTTTTTCTTTTCTCGGAGTAGGGTCTACTCCAATTTTTTTTTCTGATGCGTGATCCTTATTATTTCACTATGAGCTTCGTTTACTGTTGCACTTAAAGTATTTTATTTTCTCGGAGTAGGGTCTACTCCGACTTTTTTATTGAGATGAGTATTTGAAATTACATTTTTTAAATTTTTCCATTGAAAATATGAATACAATTTGTTCATATATCCCAAGGCCGCCCTTGCTGATTCATGGGACGTTGATCTTGATCGCATCAAGAAATGCTGCCTCGTGTCGCAAGAAGATCAAACTCCTGAATTGATCAATCGTCTTGCCATGAAAAGGCTTCGTTTCTGCAAATTGCGAAGAGTACAGCAGAGTGAGTTATTTTGGAACTCATGCGCAGTAATAGAAACATCAAGGTACAAGGAGGCTTGACAACTGCACTTGTCTGCCAGTTCCGATTTTGCAGAGCTTGCGTCCGTCGAATCTATGATTTAACCCATCATCGATGGAATGTGTATTGGGGTATCCATCTCGCTAACCCAAACCAACGAAGACTTCTTCGGGCGGATATTGCAGGTGATCGAGACGGCTTGAAGGAAGGCTTCTTCATTAAATACCTTAGTTAGCTGGAAAATCATTTTTTTGTTTTTTGTTTTACAGATGTTATAAATGTGTGTAATCATGAAGCTCATTGTTCGAACAATAATTCATCACAAAAAAAATGTCGGAGTAGACCCTACTCCGATGTATGCTCACTGTACGGGATTTAGAGCTTTTGTCATGTCGCAATTGACGTCGTGTTCGTGTGTGCGTGAAGTATGTGCACATGTATCATCGTGTTGGACAAGACAACAATCTAAACCTTGAAGACAACATTCTCCCTTTTCATTGTCCGCCTCAAAAGAGAAAGGAACATATGATTTACCCTCGTGACATCTCCAACCGCAAATGCAGGGAGATTCATCACAATAGACGTCGAGGTAGATAGGAAGAATCGATGATTGAGCAGGTTGACGGGGGGGGGGGTTGAGTCAGAATGAAACGGTAGAGGGAGATGTTTCGTCACCCCCTACCCTAACATTCTGCTTTTCTAGCGGTACCGGTTCATATCGCTTGTTGGGATCAAGAGGAGTCATCCCGGGCGGATCAAACACGAACAGATTGTTTGGGAGGGACCGGCCCCTCACAACGATCTGATCTTCTGCGATGCAAATAGGGGACTTCAAGACGACCACTTGTTTGTTCTGATGAACTACTGCGAGTCCACGTTTTAACCAAGCGTACGTAGCAACCAAACCATAGTCCAAGTGAGGATTGTATGTGGTATGTGAGTCGTAGACTTGTACCGGTTCCCCATTAGCTCCCGAAAGGTTCATTAAAACTTTTCCTTTGTACTCAGTCTTAATGCTACCTTTGGCGATCTTGAACCTCTGGGGGTCGTGTTTCATTCTAGCAAACACATCCTTATGGGGAGATTGTGATTCACTCGCACCACTATCATCTACCCACACCATCTCCGCTGTCTCCTTCTCGGGTTTGGTTTCAGTCTTTCTTTCAGGCTCATCTTTCACGTCTTCCTCTCTCTCATGCATCATGATGACACACTCTTTCTCAGGAGGTGGAGGTGAAGCGTTTGAACATGAGGGTGGTACAGTTTGTTTGCTGTCCTCTAACCCTGATCGTTGCAAGCGTTCAATGAGTTCATTCATCTGAGCTCTGAGGTGTGGAAATGAAGCAACTAACCTTCTCGCAAAAAGATTTTCATATCTATATGCCATGGAGATGATGAATTCCTGGATGTCAATGCAGAGGTCCATGTAAAATTCATTGACCTCTCCATTCCTTCCAGTGATAAGGGAATCTCGCACCTCTAATCCCCGTCAGCGAGAACTGCTACCAGTCTCTTTATTTCCTCTAAAGCTGGTATCTCCCCGTTCCCTCCGACAATCATCATCTTCCCCTCATCCCAACGCCATGCAACAGTTGGATCGGTCTCTACTCTATATCTCGCTAACTCTTTTTCTATTCCTCGGACCGACTCACTCATGACGGGGCGTGGGAGTGTGGCAGATACTCCCTCTCTACTTATCTTATCTCCCCCTCCACTCCTTCCCCAACATTCCCACTCATCTCTCGTTCGGAGAGGGAATGTTGCGTAGAAGGAGTGGAGGGAGAGAAGAACTTCTGGGGGTAACCATAGGAGGCATCACCATCACCATCTCCCTCAGGCATCGCCTCCCCCTCACTCCTCTCTCTTTTTCTCTCACTCGCCTGAGGGGTTCCCTCTACTGCAACCTCAACATCTTTAGGCTTTCTGTATTTGAGTTTGGACGTTGTACACTTGAAATAGAGAGTGTCTGGCTTGTGGAAGAGGAAGATGCAGCACCTGTACTGTGAGTGGGAGCATAACTATGCGAGGATGAGCTGGTGGGTGGTGTGTTAGGGGGTTTTCTGGTCCACTCTCTCATGACCCATTCCATAGGGGCTAGCATAAGGGTGCACTCAAGGGGAATGGTCCCCCTATTCAATTGTGCTAATGGTGGCCAAAATGTCTCCCCTAGTCTGCTCTGTGGCAATGTGATGTGAGCAAAAATCATTCCCGTGGGTTCCCATCCTTTGAACACATATAGCACCTGCTCTATTTGTCCGTGCGGCCCCAAGCTTCCAAGAACACCGGACCCCACCCCGATTGAACCCTTCACACTTTTTAGCAGCAGAAACCTGCAAGTGTGCACATAGGTTGAGTAACGGACCTGGTTCTTCCCGTAAATGGGAAGATGTGGTTGTCCGGGTTTTCATCAGAACCTTTCTGTAAACAGGTAGGAAAAATTATTTCGTGAATGGGATTTGCTCTTTTTAGGGGGGGGGGGAGGGAGGGAGTGGAAAATTACAAAAAGGTTCGTTTTAGCTTCCCAAAGGCTGTTGTGTGATACTTCGTATATCACAAACATAAAAATTGATAGCGGTTGACTATAGAGCACAGAATTTTGAAAAGTCCGAGTAGACCCTACTCCGACATTTTTTGTGTGTGGACATAATTAAAAGTATCTGAGAGGAGGGGAAACCTTACTGAAAAGATCAACTAGGTCGCATCTGTTTGCGCTGCCGATTTCAGAAGAACTATCGGCAGCTCAAACAGACTGCACAGCAACAGTAATCTACGCCCAAGCGCACAAGTAACGCAGAAACCTATCGTACAACCTGTGTAAGTCTTCGTATGTTTCAACGGGTTAGGTTATACGACCAACTAGTATCATGACACGACGTGGAAACATACGAAGATTGCCAGTGGTACTTGTAATATCAGACTGGACCATCCGCGTCCGGGCAGAAGTGTTAGACAAAATCAATTTATCTAGCAATGCAGCTCGCCCGAGTAACGTTGTCATCAGGCGCAGAAAATTTGCATTTCCAAGTCGCCAACAATCGCACAACTTAGAAATACAAATTTTCCAACAAGCAACAGTTCATCCTCAGAGAACCCAGCTTCTTGTAGCCTTTCATTCTTTCCGTGACTACGATGATTGAAATATTTAAGGCAAGAAAAATTGTACTTGTGGGTGCACAATGGTGAAATCAATGGGAGACAAATGGTTGAGAAAATATTGAGAGCAAGGTAGGGATTTTACCACGCGGGACTGGAGTGTGGTCTGGTCCTAACTGTAAACGTGGTCACCAATCCTAGAGGCATGAGCTACCACGTCGACGGTGCTTTAAAGTGTCAGCGCTTCTGATCTTGTTTCAGTGCTGGAGCAGAAGCGATGAAAAAACCAAAATCACGGACCAAGGAAGAAGGAACGAGAAGATCCCGTCCGAAGAAGCAAAGAAAAAAATCAGGGTTCGACGTATCTGAATGCAGTGAGGTAATTTTGAATATTTACCTCACTAAATTTGGACCGAGAAAGAAGGAATTATTCCGTAGCACGTTCGATCTCGCGTAAAAGCAGCCAATCACGCCACATCATCGTCGTTGTGCATTGGTAATTGTCTACCGCTGTCTGCAGGTGGTAGATAATTACCAAGGCGCCAGTAACTGAGGAAACAGTCCATCCGCAGAGGACCAAGTTTCCTACTTTATTTTTTCGATGCAAAGCTTAAATGATTTCTATCACTGGAATTACACTTGTGGGTAGTAATTTCAGAGAGGTTAACCATATCCTTGCAAGTTATATTTTCAGGAGTAGGGTCTACTCCGACTTTTTTTTGTGATCACTCACTCATTGCAGCCGGTTTGTAATTACAATATCCAGTTTATGAACTCCCAGCCTAACTGATGAAAGAATATCTAAAAAACATTCCCAGCTCTGGCGCGGCTTGCTGAATTTGTTACTCTCTGTCGTAATGTTGTTTTAACGAGTCAGAAGCTGATAACAATCTAACTCAAATTAGACAAAAACTATATTTCTAGAAACTAAATCAAACCTATTTGATTGCCAACACCTAAGATTGTGTATCCCATTTTAAAAGTAAAGCATTCAACATTACAATTTCCTTTTGTTGTTGCTTTTTTTTGGGCGGTTCTTCTTCAGAGGAGGAGCCTTTATCGTCCGATTCAGATGAAGAGCTCGATTCGGAGCTCGAAGTTTGAGACCTGAGAAATGTTCTTCTTGACAGCATTGATCCTGCGCTGGTTTCTTGAGCGCGCGAGCTCAACAGCCTGAACGATGTCTAGACCTGGAAGATTCAGGAGCCTAACGTCTGTCGTGATGAGTCTCACCACTGTGTCCCTTATTTTTTTGGTACCTACATCACCTCCGCCCCACAGGTTGCGGCCGCCGTGATGAAAGTTAAGGCCCGGAGGGGAAAGGGTGAGAGGGGGACGAAAGTTATCTTTTTAGGGTATGAACGTAACACTGGATATTACCGGGTTTATGATCCTGTTGCGCGGATAATACACGGTAATGTCCGTGATGTTATGTTTGATGTATGGAAGTTGGGTAAACGAGAGGCTTCTAAAAACCTCGAAGGAACAGCAGACGTGGATATGTTTTCGGTCGAATGGAAATCGACCACACCCTCTGCTGTTCTACCCTCTGACAACACAGCACCCAAAAAGACAGTTAGCTTCGAAGTACCAGTAACTACATCTAATGCATCTGCCTCACCTGCTGTAGTTGCCTCTAGTAATGGTAAAAGTACTAAGAACGCTCCCACTACATCTTTGACATCCCAAACACAGGAGAGTGATGATGACTCTGAGGTCGCTGCCAGCGTTGTTAGTGACAGTGATGAAGAGAATGTCGCTCCCCCAAGTCACGACTTCAGCAATCTCCCTGAACTTATTCCCCCTTCTCCGTCCTCACGGAATGGGAGTATAGGTCAGGGGGAGAAAGATAAGGGTGTCAAGGTAGCGGGGAAGAGGGGGAGAAAATCTAAATCTAACTTGTCCGGGAAAGTCATCCAGATACCGGCCCGGGCGTTCGGGGAAGAGTGGGCTAAGACCACATATGGCGGTAAATGGCACTCTACTGTTTGAAAGGGAGTTACTCTTCACCCATCTGCACCCGTTGTCAGGAAGACTAAGAGATTCCCAGCCCACATTGTTAGATTTGATGATGGGGTTGCGGAGAAAATAATAGATTCTGAAATCCTGAAGTACGAGATTCCAGGGAGCAGTTCCCCTGGGTCCCGTGCAGCAGCCTGTTATTGAACCGGCACGCCCCGATCCCAACGTAACCAGCAAATTCGGCCATGCCGAGGGGGAGAGAAAGGAGATAGCTGCTGAAAAAGACAAACACCCCCCGGGGTGGAGATCTCATGAGCAAGGAAATATTTCTCAGGAGAATATCATCCTCGGGGGAAGAACCAGAAACAAGCACATATCGGTCTGCGCGAAAGAAGAAAGGACAGATTATTGTCTGGTTACAGAGCAAATTCCAGAATTCCCCGTTGTGCAAAAGCCGAAAGATAGGAGACAAGCGCGAGAGACAGAAGTTAGACAGCAGGAAGAGCTGCATGCTTTCAAATGGAAAGAGGAGAGCAAGGCGATAAGATCAGGCACGCCTATCATCCCTTTGAAATGGATAGATACGATAAAACAGCAAGGGACGAAAGATAAGTACCACAAAGCTAGAATCACCTTAAGAGGAGATCTCCTGAAAGCGGGGCTGCAATATGATCCCAAACGCACGTACTCACCCACTGCCCATCATCGCACTATTCTTCTCATCATCGCCTATGCTGCTTGCTTTGGTATTGATCTATGGCTTATCGACTTTACTACCGCATATTTACACGCCAAAATGACATATGACATATATGTCAAGCCACCTCCAGGGTTTGAGAGAGAAGGCTTGCTCTGGCTTCTTAGGAAGGCTCTTTATGGGCATCCTGAAGCAGGGAGACTTTGGTACGACTTAATGTCCAGGGAGCTTATCGGGAAGCAAGCTTTCGTTACCTTCTCTCTCGACCGGGTATCCTTTATCAAGCACGCTAGGAACCCCATAAGTACGCAGCTCCTCTCATTCCATGTTGACGATGGTCTTCACGCCGCTGAAGAAGCCAAGCATATTAGCCTAGTTGAGAGGATGAAGAAGCATGGCTTTAGAGGGAAGGCCACGGAGTTCAAAAACATCCAGATAGTCCAGTCTGGAAAAGGGATTTTATTACACCAACGAAAGTATGAACTACTCATCTTGAACGAGTTAGATTGTATGAAGGAGGTGCCCTCTAAAACCCCTTTTACCTCTGAGAACCCTGCCCCCCTGAAAGTCGGACATCGCCTGCTCAAGTATGATCTCAGATGCTTAATAGGCATGCTTATCTTTCTTGCTGTCCATACCCGCCCTCTCTTAATCTGCCCGTTGAGTATAGCTGCGAAACAGCAAGTCCCGTCTCCCGAAATCTCGTATGCTATGGTCCATCGCATGTTCTTGTGGCTATTGACCCCCGAGCCCTATAGGGCAAGGAAGCTATGTCAGTCATAAGAACAGCTGGCACTGACGGAGTTGAGTGCTTTATGGCACTACGGAAACGATATGGGGGTCTTGATCTGGTTAAATGGAAGGAACGTCAAGATTTTCTTGACTACTCCTACCCCAAAAGGATCCATGACGTGAGACCGTGGCTCACTGCTTTTCATTCTAACTTGACGGACCAAGAGGTGGTCATGAAAATGCCTTACCCTGAAATCGTCAAGATAGAGATGGTTATAAAAAAGCTTGAGCACTTGACGAGTTTGACAGCTATCGCAATAGGTTACGAGCTTCCTACCGAAAGAACAACCAGATTGGGAGTCATTCGTTAAGGTAATAGAACAAATAGCACAGACAGAGGAGTCTAAATCTAGAATGAAGAAGCTCTATGCATCTGTAGGTGGTTTCCGTACCTCCTCGTCAAAAGCTCACTCTGGGTCTGGCACACGAAATGACCCCATAACCGTCAACCTCATGTAAAAGCAGACAGGAAAAACACCCCAGCGAGAGGGATGTTTTCATTGTCGTGGGGATCATCAGATCAAAATTTGTATCGTCCCGTGTACCCTCCCTGAATGTCCAAGAGATGGACATGTCCCCGTGAACTGCCCCATAAGGAGAAAGGCAGCTAGAATAGTCAACTTAGCTAAAGGAATAGGAGAGCTGAGCCTGAAAAGCAAAGGTAAGACTAAGGGCAGAGAACGGAGAAGGAAGATGAGACGACAGAAGGAAGAGGGAGGGAAGAGAAGAGAAAACTAAAGGCATCTGACTTCATCAAGAAGAGTACCGCCAAGGCAAACACTACTATGATTAGTTTGAACGCAGGGGGTTCCGACTCTTCTTCTTCTGGTAACTCTGAAGAAGAAGGAGAAGAGTTCGAAACCCCTGGCTCAGACGAAGAGTCTGCTACTCTTGATGAAGAGGAAGGTGAAGAGGGAGTAGGGGAAATAGGTTACATCAATCACACGTTAAGCATAAACATGATACAGAAAGAGGAAACGAACGATGAAGAGACAAACATCTCATTTGACACTAGCCCACCTCCTTCCTCTTTTGACCCACTTGCTTCGCCGCAAAACAGTGCGAGGGATTCAATAGGAATGGCGTCCGGTGTTCTTGGAAAGTCGGGGCCGCTCGGGCAAAGAAAATAGGTGGCAGTGTGCTGCTAGGATGAAGGCATGTGGGTGTGACTTCTGTTCGCACCACTGAAACCGGGATAGTGCTTTTCCTGAGAGGTTGTGCCCATAGGTTGAGGAGGGTACCTCCTTCTTCCCGTAAGTGGTTTGAGGTAGTGGCACGAGATTTCATGAGGACCTTTTTGTAACCCCCCTCGACACGTCTAAGTCCCCATCCATCGATATCCTTCATGGAATAAATTACTCCTAGATGTGTGGGGTCGCCGGCCATGTCAAGGGGAGTGAAAAAGAGGTTGTCTTTCAGGAGAGGGATGGTCTGTGGTTGAGATGTAGAGGAATGAATGTTGACCATGAGGGTGCGTGTTGCTCTCTTCTTCTCTCCTCTCGATCCTAATGCGTGTGGTGGTGTTGGTACGGAACAGACGAGAGGGGATTTGTTGGCCGTTGTCAGAGCAGAATTGAAAGGAGGGAGTATGCCTTTCAAAATTACTCTGATGTTGGCCCCTATGGAGTGGATTCTGAGAGAGTGGTTAGGGTAGAAAAGAAAACCCCCACTACCTCATCCAATCTATCTGTGTCGTCCCCTATCACCTCATCGCACAGTACTTCCTCTATTCACAGTTCACACCCCAAATCATCTCCCACCACAAGCCATACACTCTCTACTACATCTGTACAGCGTTCGAATCCAAAAGTCGAAAAGGATGAGAACGCTGAGGGTGTAGTAGAGGGAAAGAAGGGAGGGAGGGTTGAGGGGTAGACGAGAACTGATGAAGATGATGACGATAGTCATATCAATGTTCCCCTTCGAGACTTCCTTTCCCCCTCTAAACCATCTGTACAACGCTCAAACTCTAAGAAAGAGATGAGTGAGAGCGAGGAGGATGGGGTAGAGGTGGAGTCAAGGAGGAAGTGTAAGGGAATAGACCCCATCTCGCCACGCTTTGCACCATGTGAGTTAGAACATGGGATGGATAGAGAGTTGGAGAGGGCTAGGATCAGGAACGACCCTTCTGTTGCGTGGCGATGGGAAGAGGGGAAGATGGATCGTAGGAGGTAATGGAGAAATACCAGTTATTGGAGAGATAAAGAGATTGGTAGGAGCGCTAGTATAAGGTGCGAAGGAATTAGAGGTGAGGTATTCTCTCATTACTGGTAAGAATGGGGAAGTCAAAGAGTTCTATATGGATCTCTACATAGATATCCAGAGTTTCATTGTCTCTATGGCACACAAATGGAAGGATCACTTTGCCAGGGGAATGATTGTTTCGTTCCCCCACCTCCAAGGCCAGCTGATAGAATATAAGGAAATCCTACAACGCTTAGGCGTAAGACAGGAAGGTAGTGACCGATATCTATCAGCTTCAAGATCGAGTATCTCTTCCAATACCACTTCAAGCATTCCACCCTCACCTCCTGAAAAAGATTGCGTTATTATGATGCATGAGAGAGAGGATGATGCGAAAGAGGTGCATGAAAAGAAAACGGCGGGGATGGTGTGGGTAGACGATAGTGGGGCGAGTGAATCTCAATCACCCATAAGGACGTATTCGTCAGGATGAAACACAATCCGCAGAGGTTCAAAATTGCCAAGGGTAGTATTGCTTTGAGTTCTTCTTGCTGCTTGACTTCTGTCTCCCTCACCTGCCTCTATCTTTCGGTTTTTGCACCACGGGGAATTCCGGGACTTGTTCCGTTACCAGGCGATAATCCATCTTCTCTTTCTAGCCCAGACCGAGATATGTTTACTTCTGGTTCTCCCGGGGATGACGTTCTCAAGGGAAATGTTTCCTTGTTCATGAGATCTCCAGCCCGGGGATGCTTGTCCTTTTCAGCAGCTACCTTAACTCTCTCCCCCTCGGCATGACTGAATTCACTCATGACATTGGGGTCTGGGCGTGCCGGTTCCATAATAGCCTGCTGGGAATCTGATACAAGGACTGGGGGTATCGCTACTCCCCCTGAAACCTCGTACTTCAATATCTCAGAGTCTATTATTTTCTCCGTCACTCCGTCGTCAAACTTAACGTTATGGGCGGGGAATCGTTTGCTTTTCCTGACTACGGGGGCAGACGGTTCTAGAGTAACTCCCTTTTGCATAGTGGTATCCCGCTTATCCCCATAGGTGGTTTTAGCCCACTCTTCACCAAATTCCCGTGCTGGAATCTAAACGAACTTCCCAGATAATACGAGTTTAAGTTTGGATTTCCTCCCCCTCTTTCCCACTACTTCAAGTTAGCACTTTCCCCGTGACCTATACTCCCTACACTCTTGGAAGATGGTGTAAGAGGAATGAGCTGGGGAAGATTACTGAAATCGTGACGCGGGGGAGCGACATTTTCCCTATCGCTGTCGCTCCCAGAGACTTCCGAGTCGTTTTCGCTATTCAGTTCTACCCGGGGTGCTAAAGGTGCAGTGGGGGCTTCTTGAGTACCTTCGCTATGTGCAGTTTCTGATACTCTAAAGCCAACTTTCTTCTCGGACATGGGTGGAACAGCAGGGGGTGTGGCCGATTCCCACTCGACCGAAAACGTATCCCCGTCTGCTGTTCCTTCGAGGCTTTGGATGCCTCTCGTTTTCCAATTTCCAGACATCAAACATAGCATTCCGGACATTACCGTGTATTACCCGTGCAATGGGATCATAAACCCGATAATACCCGGTATTACGTTCGTATCCTAAGAAGATGACTTTCTTTCCCCTTTCGCTTTTCCCTCTCCGGGCCTTAACTTTCATCACAGCAGCACACCCAGTGGGACGAAGGTGATGCAAGTAAGGTTTCCGGCGGTGAATGACCTCATAGGAGGACTTACCCTTAAAGGATTCTTGGGCAATCGGAAGAAGGCTGTTGATGTAAGTGGCGTTCTTCTTCATCTCCGTCCAAAACTTAGGAGGGAGTCCTGCGTCACTGAGCATAGCTCGAGCAGGCCCACCATTCGTCTGGTGGGACTTGTCTATCTTAGAAACTGCCTGTTTCTCGGCGGTAGGCGCCTCAATTAAGATAGGTTGGTTCACATCAACGCACTCCTGAAAACATTCATACTGACCATACTCCTGATCACAAGTAATCAATTTGACCTTCCTATTTGTGTGTCTTTCAAAGAATGCAACTGCCTTAATGAAACACGGGAAAAATTCATTCTTGTGCAGTAAGTACTAGTCACGTTCGAAATTGGATGCGAGACATTTGACCGTAAACTTGTACTTCTTGCCGTCCCATGACATAGTATTCCACCATCCTTGGGTATCCATGGAGAGGTGAACCCCGGAGTGGCGTTCTACTATGTGATGGTTTTTGTGAAAGTGTGGTGTTCTTTTAATCTTATTACGTAAGCAATACTCACACTTCATGATTCTCTCACGCCACCACAGCTGCCCCCATTATCTTTACTCCCATGTAGTGAGCCATCCTCTCCATAGCTTTCACCCCTCTATGTTTACACATGCGATGAAAGACGGTTGCGTGAATGTTCTCACTATGTACAGGTCGGACAACGGGGTTTACTGCTTTGAACATGTGACAATCAACATCGTGTTCGTGTGTTCTGGAAGAGTGAGTGCATGTATCACTAGACCTGACTAGACAACACTCTAACCCTTGTGAACTACATTCTCCTTTTTCCGTGTTTGTTTCGTACGAGAACGGGATATACGACTTATTTTCCTGACATCTCCATCCGCAAATACACGGAGATTAATTGCAATATACGTCAGTATATATGGGGAGAACTGTTGATTGTGCAGGGTGACGTGGGGGGAGTCAGAATGTGATAGTAGATGGTGATGTCTCGCCGCCATTTACTTTCACGTTCTGTTTCTCCAGTGGTACCGGTTCGTATCTCTTGTTGGGATCGAGGTTCCATACCTGGGGGGTCGAACACAAACAGATTGTTGGGAGGGACCTGCCCCTCACGACAATTTGATCCTCCTTGATGTGTATTGGTGACTTTAACACGATCACTTGGTTGTCTTTTGGTGGACTACCGCGAGTCCGCGCTTCAACCATGCTGATGTGGCTACCAATCCGTAGTTCAGATGAGGATTGTACGTGGTATGTGAGTCATACACTTGTACTGGTTCTCCGTTTGCTCTCGAGAGTTGCATTAAAACCTTTCTTTTGTACTCGGTAATAATGGAAGAAAGCGAGTGAAGCGAAAGGATCAGGCACTCCTATCATCCCCCTGAAATGGATAGACACGGTCAAACAGCAAGGTACGACCGATGAATACCATAAAGCTAGGATCACTTTGAGAGGAGACCTCCTGAAAGCGGGGTTACAGTACGACCCTAAGCGTACATATTGCCCCACTGCAAATCATTGCACTATCCTCCTCATCTGCCTGCTTTGGGATTGACCTTTGGCTCATTGACTTTACCACAGCTTATTTGCACGCTAAGATGCCGTACGATATCTATGTCAAACCACCTCCGGGTTTCGAAAGGGAAGGTTTTCTATGGCTCCTTAAGAAAGCTCTGTACGGCCACCCGGAAGCTGGAAGGTTATGGTACGACCTGATGTCGAAAGAGATGGTAGAAAAACAGGCTTTCATCACGTTCTCTTTAGATAGGGCTTCTTTCATTAAGCACGGGAGTAACCCTCTAACCACCCAACTACTCTCCTTTCACGTTGACGATGGGCTCCATGCAGCAACGGATGCTAGTCATGTAGGGTTAGTAGATAGCTTAAAGAAGCACGGGTTCAGATGTAAGAACTTGTGGAAGGCAACGGAGTTCAAGAACATACAGGTAGTACAGTCTGAAAAAGGGATTTTATTGCATCAACGGAAATATGAGCTTCTCATCCTAGGTGAGTTAGATTATATGAAGGAGGTACCTGCCAAAACCCCTTTCACTTCTGAGAACCCTGCACCCCTGAAAGTAGGACATCGCCTCTTCAAGTACGATCTTAGGTGTCTCATCGGCATGCTCATATTCTTAGCTGTTCATACCCGCCCCCTTCTTATATGTCCACTAAGCATAGCTGCAAAACACCAAGTACCATCCCCAGTTATATCTTATGCCATGGTTCATAGGATGTTTCTGTGGTTGCTGACTCTTAGCTCTGTTTTTCAAACGGGGCGATGAGCGGTTAGTTAAGATGCTTTCCGAAGGGTTTCACGTTCCTAGGCTCCCCAAATCATGGAGACCAGCTAGCGGTCCATCTGCCGCGAAAAGGCATTAGGCCTTTACGCGTGCAAGGCTATGGACATCAACGACTTCTGTGTCCCCGTGATAGCTAGTATAGAAAAGCTGGTCAACGAGCACCCACTTGTCGGGTACGTTGACTCAGACTTCGCAGGGGAGAAAGCCACGCGAAAATTCCGTTCCGGATATATCTTCCTCTTCAATGGGGCACCCGTTGCTTGGTTTTCCAAACTCCAGACCGTCATAGCTCAATCAACCCTCGAGTCCGAGACCGTATCGGCTAACGAAGCGGTCAGGGAGCTCCGTGATATCGGGTTGCCCCCAAAAGGTTTTACCTCCTTATTCGAAGATAATGAGGGGACCATCATCTTATCGGAAAGAGGATTGGGGGAGTCACGGACCAAACATATCGACGTAAGATACCACTTACTCGAAAATTTGGTCAAAAGGGGATTTGTAAAGTTATTACGGGTATTTACCAAGATAAATTTCACGTACGAGAAATTCAATTACTTGGCGGATCAAATTTCGGTGAAGTTGGTGAAGGAATTTCTGGAAAGGAACTCAAGCTATGAGCACCGGATATTTTACGTGGTGTAAAGTATATTATATTCGTTTTGAATTGCGCTTTATATTAAGTTTTGTAATTTTCCGAATACTTTATATTGAGGGGGGTGATATAGGTGAATTGACGACGGCCTGCCGGACACTGCTTGTCGCGCGAGATTTAGCAAACGCGTATACGTTGGGACTTTCACCTGCGCTCTCCCCCCTCCATTGTTTACTAATAGTAACCGTAATAATCTCGATCAGTCTAGGGGGAGGAGAAGATAGTCCGAGTTCCAAAGACGGACCAACGTCGCGCTCCAGTGGTGATATGATGGCCCCGATGTTGAGTACGTTCGTGTTGCGTTCCGCGGATGAATCTCTCCGACTGATAATATAGGACTTATGTATTATTTATACTCCCGCTTATATATATATATATATATATATATACATATATAAGAGGCCAAACTGGAAATCTGGTTGTGGTTGGGTCGAAGGGTGATTCATCGCTCCTTGTGAGTCGATAGACCTGGGGCCCTCCATTCAGAGAGTACAGACCCGCCAATAATTGTTTTTTAGAGTTTAACCCCCCTTACGGGAAGCGCTTGAAAATTTCATTTTTGCATTACTTTCATACTTACGATAGTTATAGATGGTGCATATGTATTATCATAAGAATATTATATATTTATGTTATCACTTCTTTGGAGGTCATTACTATATCTATGTACTTTCATATGATCTATATATATGTCTATTACATGTCACTTTTACTCATACGCGAGGTAGGGAGAGTAGGGAAATAATCTCTTCTCGTTGGGTAGGCCCGACTATACCACAGGCCCGCTGCCTTGTATGTATTCTAATTGATGCATACTCGCTGTGGATAGAAGGGTAGCCAACCCCGACTTTACTTCTCGGAGAGTGTGAGGGTAAGGGTATATCCGACATGGAAAAGCCAGACCAAAAGAAGTTACTCCTCATATTTGGATGACAAGGGTCATCAGGGGGGGGGGCAAGTGTAAAGCGAAATTCAAAATTCAAATTTGATAATTAAATCCGAAGTCAAAAATTCGAATTTCGCACATGTTCCGAAATCCAAATCATTCGGAGTAACGCCTACAGTTACATTTCTTCCCTTCAAGCGCCTATACGGCGATCCCAAGAAGGAAAAGAAGCCATCAATCTCGAGCCGAACTTCGACAGCCCACATATTCCTTCCGCTCACATTTACCTCTCTACTCCTAATTAACGGGGGTTATCTGATAAACCGGGGAGGGGGATTGTAGGCGCAGATAGGTAAATATGTGCTGCTTTAATACTACCCAGTGTCAGTCCAGACACAATAAGAGGTCGTTAATATTAATAACTCTTTTAACAGGATAACGATAATATTACTAGAAAGGGCCGTTACCCTTTTTTAGACAAGAATATATTATCGTTAGGCCGGACAACGGGCATTGGCTGGTGTTTGCCTTGGTTGTTTTTGGCTTCGCTAGTCTCCCACATTTTCCCACCATCTTTGATCCTTATTTCTATAAGTGAAGAAGATTGGGTTATTGGCGAAGTTGTTGGAATTGGTTGAGTAAAAAGATAGGCATCAATAATTATATTCTTTTATTACCGAACCGGTAAAATAGTGAGACAACTGGTGTGAGTTTGTATGCAACTCTTCAAGTAGGCAGATACAACGAACTTTTATTAAGAACACTATGGCTGCATTGAGTCCTGACTCTGTGTGAGCAGGTGAAATACTACTGACCAGTAAATAGTAGAGAGGTCACTTCGTTTATTTACGTAATTTCGAACTCGTTGCAGGCTTGGAAGCAACTTACGATCGAAGGTGAATCGTAGATTGTGAGTCTCCAGTTCTCCGCAAACGGACAGTGTCTTTTTGTTTCAAGTTAACGGTCATAAAACGCATAGTGTCGGGTTGGTGAACTCGAAAAACCAAACTGATTTGGGAAGGCTAGGCGAGAATCACTGGGACGGATCATGGCAGTGTAAACTTTGGGAAGCTACCCATCGTGGAACCTTTACCGATCCCCTTTCAGGATCTATCAGGGCTGCCTAGCAAGACTATCACGCAGTATGGAAACGCACTTTAATAACTCGTATAAATAAAGAACTGACTCTTTGACTTCCACGTCACAACTGATTAACTTAGGTGCTGGTCTGTCGCATTATCAGTTAAAATTGGTATTATTGACTGTCCGGCCTATTGACAAATCAACTATCCAAGTAACGGTGAATTAAATTAAAATAACTGTGACTAACGCTCCCCCTTTGTTATTTGTCAATATTATTACCACTGTCATAAGTGTCTTGTCATTCTTAAGCAAATGAAAGATTTGCTAGCGCTTCCCGTAAGGGGTATCAAAAGTCACTAAAAACTATATATACAAAAACGTCAGAGGTGCGAGGAAACAGGTGTAAAGAAAGAAAAGCGAGCTGTATGCGATAAAATGAAGTTGTCCCACGTCCTTCGCCACCGGTCACCGAAAATGTCTGGTAAGCCCGCCACCGGCCACCCCGTGCCCCAGAACGTCACGGCGCTCACTCCCCAGCGGCCTCGATCCCACGGTCCGATTGCCAGCGGCCTCGATCCTACGATCCTATCGCCAACGCGCGTCCAGCTCAACACCTATAAAAATATCACTCGCACAGCAAGGAGAAACAAAACACAAAACAAAGGTGAAACACCCATAATCATTCCGGGGTACCCGGAATGTTAACCGTAAATTTGTTGAGCAAATAATTAAACTGCTCACGCGGTAACGGTTTAGTAAGTAAATCACCTATCTGCTTTTTAGTTCCTACCTTAATAAACTTAATCTCTCCATCTCTCTGAAGGTGATGAATGAAGTGTAATTCGAGAGGCAAATGTTTGGTGCCGGGTCCGGATAATCCTCTCTCACCCGCGAGAATTGTTTGTGAGTTATCCTCGAAAATTTCAACTGCACCTTTTTGCGGAATTCCGAGTTCCTGTCTGACATGACCTATTGCTAGTCCTTCTCTTATACATTTAGTAGTAGCGTAAATTTCCGCGTCATTTGAACTAAGCGCTATCCTACTTTGTCTTTTTGAAAGCCATCCTATCGGGTCTCCTCCCCACAAGATTATATAACCCGTGCGAGACTTACCCGTTTTTAAACAAACTTTATGAGCGACATCAGGCCACAGCGTGACTTTAGGGTAGGTCACACCCTCTTGAACGGATTTTGGCCGTGAAAAGCTAAACCGCGAAAAGACTTGATTAAATAGCGTATAGTTCTGCCTAACATAGCACAAGTTACTCCTTTATCTATGGTTTGCATGACGCTTGCAGCGTTAAGAGCTTGTTCGATATCTGGTCTTGTCATTTTGGCTAAATAAAGCAAACTGCCTACTATACTCGGAATAGACATTTTACGCAAAGCAGCATCTTCCGACATTGCTTCCGGTGTTTGGTCTACCGCAGGGATACGTAAAATTTGATTTTTACTGGTACTTTCTGTGGTGCAAAACGATTCTGCCTTTCTCATGCACTATCTCTATACCTTTGAATTCTTTTGCGACTCCTAGCCTCTTTAGTGGGTAGTACCGTTCTAACGCAGACGCGAATTTATCATAAGCTTCTTTGTTAGGTGCGGAAAGTATTAAATCATCCACGTGAAATACTCCCATTATAGCTTCTTTTATAGGCTTGTCTTTCTCTACGAACATGCATAAGTCGGAGTCTAACAACCTAAATCCTAGCTTTACTAACTTAGGGGCTAGTATGTCATACCACCTTCTACCTGCCTGAGGCGCACCATACAACGCGCCATCAACACGCAATATCATTCCCTCTTTGCCCTCTCTATCCATAGCATCAGGTGGGTAGGCAAATACCGGATCTTGCATGCGGGCATTTAAGTAAGCATTTTTGAAATCAATTCCGTAAAGCTTATTACCATGCCAGGCAGCTAGTTTGGCAAGCATGAGCAGTGAGCGGTGTGGGGCACAAGGAACAAACAACTGGTCAGGGTTGAAACTAACTCCTGGCTCTAACATGTCTCCTCTTAAAGCTAATCTAGACTTAACAAACTTTCTTCCGTTCTCGTCTATCTTTACTTTATGAACCCATGTGAGCCTAACTATCTTGCTAACGCCAGCCCTTTTGGCTTCGCTATAGTTAACCCATGTGTATGTCTTAAAGTCCTTAAGAGACTGAATCTCTTTCTTCGTGCCCTCTAACAACTCTTTCGCTGTCAATCCCTGCTCTGCTATCTTAGGCACACGAATGTTAAAATAAAGCAAAAGCTCATTTGGTTCATTCATGCATCTGTCATAACACAACATAGCACTCTCCAACTTTCCAGCAGGCAATACGGACTCTCCCTCACTTACCTTGTACTTATTGATCTCAGAATCTAGCATCTTTTTTTCTAGTCTGTCCTCAAATTGAACAATGTGAGATGGCTTTAGGTTGTTTTCTAACTTTTAACCTCTCCTTGGGGGCACACTTCTGCTTCACTATGCCTGTGCGCACTTTACTCTCCCAGCCCTCTCCGTATGTCTTCTCTGCCCATTCGTCTCCCCACTCTCTTGCAAGAACTTTCACTCTCACTCCCTCTAGTTTCTGAACCTCAACTACTTTTTCTTTTCGTTTTAGTTCACTATGTGGTCGTGATGGTGGTTGTTGTGCTTGTGGTGGTTGTTGTTGTGCTTGTCGTCTTATCCTTTTTCCTTCTTGAGCTATGTTTGCTTCTGTGATCTTGTCACTTTGCTCCCATGTTCTTCCTTTACTAGGCTGCTCACACTCTTCATATGCTCTTCTCTTATGTTGTGCTTGAGGTCAGATGCATCTGTGAGTGCGTGTGCATGTCCTAGTCCTGTGTTGGTTGTCTGTGGGGTTGTGTCGGTGGGATGGGGTGTGGCTGTCGGTGTGGTGTCGATGTCCTGTGTAGAAAAGCTATCTTGTGTGTGTGTGTGTTTGTGATCTATGCTGACTCCCCCTGTATCCCCTCCGTACTCCCCCTGTCCTTGTTGACTATCTGACTGACTAACATCATCGACATGGTCATATGTGTCGTCATCGTCACGAGTCTGTGTCGTGTCCTCTTGTGCGTGGGTGGTGGTGACTGTGGTGGTGGTGGGTGTGGAGTGTGTTTGTTCAACATCAACATCCTTACACTCACTCTCCCCCTCAGCTACATCCTCATCCCACTTGACTGTCCTTTGGATGTGCTTCCTTCCCTATCACGTACGGGTTAAACCGAACGTTTCTAACTCCTGTTACTACTTTTCTACCGTCCCACACTCTATACAACTCTCTAAATAAATCATACCCTACTAGCATGACTTTCTTTCCTCTAAACTGTCCCTTTTTACCTTTGCCTGTGTATATTGCCCCCATGCATCCTATTGGTTTGATATGTCTCAAAAACGGTTTCCTTCCTAATAACTGCTCATACGGAGACATCCCCTTCCTAGGCCCGTGGGTGGCAGGCAATATGTTATGTAAAGTGGTTGCTGCATGCTCCATTTCTGCCCAGAAAGAAATGGGCAGGTGGGCATGGTAACGCATGGCTCTTGCGGCCCCAGCCGTATGTCATTGGCTTTTTCAGCATTAGGGTTGCTGTCCTTGTCCCCTGTCGCCGAAGTTTTCCAAATAAACTGACTAGGCTTCCACCACTCAATCACTTCTTTTGGGACATCAAGCTCTTGATCACATCTTATTTCTTGTACTTTGTTTCCTGTCTGTCTCTCATAAAATGCTACCGCCTGCTTAATGCAGTCAATAAATTCGTTCTTATGCGCTAGATAATAATCCTTAATAAACAACGAGTAATCGTCCGTAACTGAAAATTTGTGTCTCTTGCCGTGTATTGACAGTGCTGACCACGTTCCGGTGTCTCTGTGTAATACTACTCCTGGCTTACTAGCTCTCTCTATCTTATTAGCATTAAACCTTGGCAACTGCTTCGCCTTACCTATCATGCAGGATTCGCAGAACTCTACCTTCTTCTCATCTCCTACTAGCTTTATGCCTAATGCATTTGCCAGAGCTCTCATCTTCTTAATGCTATAGTGTCCACATGCATAATGAAACAATTCTATATCTACCTTCCTAATTGTACCAGGCTTGCAGGGATAATACGCATACAGCGTTACCTCCCCTGTTTTGCCCTCTGCCTGTCTACGCTCCTGTCTTTCTCTCTTGGGGTTTCCCTCCCCTTTTACCCCACTACGCCCCTATTCTTGTTCTGTGGGGGGTTCATAACGCTCATTGATGTCTAATGGGGTATCAAACTCGTTGTCCCACCTATAAAGGAGGGTCGACATAAGCCTACCTCTGACAAGTACGTCATTCTCCTCTAATCTTATGGGTTGTTTGAGTATGACCAACTGTCCATTTTGATGGACGATAGACCGATGATGGGTATAATCCATCCTGCCGGTAGAAGCAATATTCACGGGTAACCTGGCATCAAGGAGCATGGTCCTTGACACCGTAATTGGTCTGCCGTGTCCATTGATACGCGTGACTCTTGCCGTCCCCTCCTGTCCTATCTTACACTCTCTATTGCCTGTTACTAGCTTGACAGGGGGTACGGACTTGATGTCGTGTAATATTTCAGGGTTGCATGCAATGTCTCAGGATGACCCGCTATCCTGAACTATCGTATTCTTCCTATCTCTTCCCCCTTCTCCATCTAACACTAGTGCATAGTTCTGTTTGCTGTTCTTGTGCTGTGAGCTGGTGGCTGTGAGGTGTTGTTGTTTTGTGTCTGTGCTGGTGGGGATAGTGTTGTGCGTGTTGCGTGTGCTATATACACTCGCTCTATCGCTCTCACCACATCTTTCAAGAACTCATCTACCACTAACTTTCCCTCACTCACTCTCTTTGCCTCACCACTGCTTTCTCTAATGCAAGTTGTCGTGAGTTGTTGGGCGAGCTGTGCTATGTCTTTGAAAGTGATGATGGGTGGTGTGTTGGTGCGTGGTTGAGCTTGGGGTGTTGGACCTGGTTGTGGTGTTGAGGTTGCAGCCGTGCCTCCCCGCTATTTCCTCTTGGCCTCCCCGGTCCCTACAGCAACACTGGGCAGTCCGGCAGAAGCCGGACTCCCACTGACGTCGTGAGTATCCTTCATATGCTTTCGCAAATATTTCCTAACATTGTCCCTTTTCGCGTAAATTGCAGAAATTCCGTGTCTATGTCATCATCGTCCATACATGCAGCCATAGCCATATCATGTCTGATTTCATCGGAACATCGAGAGTCCTCTTCATCATCATACATCATACTCCTCCCTCTCTTCCTCATCCTCTTCCTCCTCACTACTCTCTCTTTGCATAGGCGTGTCAGCTGTTTGCGTGACTTGTGCAAATGGTGCTGTGTGAGGTGTTTGTGTGGTGAAGGTGTGCTTTTGCGATGTTGCCCCAAGACGCTTACTCCCCTCACTTCCCCTTTCGCTCTATTCTGCTCACTCTCTCCCTCCCTCTGTGGAGTTTGTTCAGCGAATGTAGTGGTGAGGTTGTGCGGTATGACTATCCCTCTCGCTTTAGCATCTTCTCGCAAACCTCTCTCGTCTGGAAAATAAGGGGATTTAGGAGGACGGAGGTCTGGGCTGACAGCTAGGTCAAGCAAAGAGTATTCTTTGTCTTGCTTTTTGGCGTGATACCCGCAATATAAACCATAAGCCGAACGACAAGCTTGCGCAGCATTAGGTCCCCGTTTGTCTTTCTCAAGAGAGATTTGACAAGGACTATTCTTTTTATTTTTTCCGTGACAAATAAGGGACCTCGGGCTGTCTCGTGAATACCTCGCAATAGTTGTCTGACGTGTTTCAGGGGCTATGTTTTGACGCTGTGGGGTGGTAGACTGGAAATGCCTTTGGTTAGCTGACTCTGAGAGCGTGAGATTGGCGTGGCGGAGGGACTCCCTCTGCCACTTTGACTAGTTTGGTTTGCCGGCAGGGGACGAACACCTGGCTGAGTCTGGGGTTCCCAAGACTCGACATTCGCTCTCTCCCTACCTCTCTCTTCGTCAGGAGCTTCCCCAGTTTCGTCTAGGACATCTCCCCCCCATGAAAACTAGCAAAGCGTCACTGTATTTCGGTGTCCCCTTCTTGTTCTCGTTCTTCTTCTCTTATGAGGTTCACATCTTTACGAGACTTTTTGTTCTTTCAGGTTTCCCTTTTTCTTCTTATTGTCGTTTTTGTCTTCGCTCACTTGATTTTTCTTACGGGGTTTCTTTGCTGGGCAATACTTTTTCGTGTGGCCTTTCTCGTTGCATTCATAGCAAGTGACCTTTAGCCACCACTCCTCCTTCTTCTTGAACTTTCTGTACTTGCCCTTACCCCCTTCCTCCTCATCTCCCTGATCACCTATCAAGAGGTTTGTCTCTTTCTTCTGCCTCATACATACATACATACATACATAGATACAAACATACATACATACATACATAAATACTGACATACATACATACATGCATGCTTGTCAGGTCTCTCCTTCCTCTCTTCTCCCTTCTCGCACTTATCCTTCCTCCACAACGCCCATGTGTCTCTCGCACTATCGACTAGATCGTCAAATCCGGGTCTGAGGTTGGGTGGTAGGTTGAAGTGAAGTGCTTTGAAACTCTCTCCATATGCGGGGTGTCTCGCAAGCTTAGCAAGCAGTGCTCTCACTAGGTCATCTTCATCAAAGGGATGAGTTCTATGACTCTCTACCTCTCCTTTCATGGCAACATAGTCATTCAACCATGCATCAACATTTTGTCTGGGTTTCGGATACATGTTCTCGAAAATTTGTGTTTTAATGTTTTTGCTAACTCCTGAGATTGAACCGAACTTGGCCCTGACTGCCTCTATCAGCTCTATCGGGCCAGTCACTATCTTAGTGCGTAAATATCGAACAACAACAGGGTGAGAAAAAGCAACCGACAGAATGAGTTGTAGTGTCACGAGTCGCATGCGTTCATAATGTCTCTTCTCCTTCTATATCACTTTCACTCTTAGTGTGTGTGCTCGTTTCGACTGTCTTCTTTTCTCGCGTTTCAGTTTCTTAGCTCTTTTCTCTCTCCACTGCTTCTTCTGTTCGTCCGTCAGCTTTGCGCAATCCTTCAGTTTCTCTTCAGGAGTTGTTTTGCCTTCTTCTTTCTTCGTTTTGGGTCTCTGTCTATCTCCGTCTGAACACTGCCATCATTGTCTGAGTCTGTGTCAGGGGTATCCTCTGAGTCTGGTTCATCGGGCATCTCCCTTTCCTCAATTTCCATCGCTTTCGCTGGGTCGTAAGGATATTTGACTTTTGCTTTTGCTGGGTCATCGAATGCTAGCGTAACACACTCACCATGCCAGGCACTAATGCCTTTGGCATAGCTTCAATGATTAGCTTGTAACGGAAGTCGGAATAATTCCTAGTGGTATCATCGAACTGCGGATGTACTCTTGCTTTAAACCATTCTTTTCTCAGTTCCAAGGCCGCGTCATAACCTTTGGGAAGCTACCCATCGTAGAACCTTTACCGATCCCTTTCAGAATCTATCCGGGCTGCCTAGCAAGACTATCACGCAGTATGGAAACCGTGCCGCACTTTAATAACTGGTATAAATAAAGAACTGACTCTTTGACTTCCACGTCACAAACTGATTAACTTAGGTGCTGGTCTGTCGCATTATCAGTTAACATTGGTATTATTGACTGTCCGGCCTATTGACAAATCAACTATCCAAGTAACGGTGAATTAAATTAAAATACTTGAACTGTGACTAACGGTAAAAAGCAGTCAAATATTGCCAAGTTTTTCCGTTCACTCTTATTACCATTGTCTACAAATTTACCGCAACGTGCAGCGGTGTTTCACGGGAAATCGGGGGAAAAGGTAATTGACTCCCGGCAGTGGGAAAAAGGCCCAATAGTTGATCTTTTCTAAAAAGAACTTTGACTTGATCGTTTGAAATCATTTCTGAACGGAATCGAATTTGAACTAGATAGTTAAGTGACGACGGTCAAAACGTAGTGCAGAGGAGAATCTAATGAACCGTGACCGGTCAAAAGAGTGAATTATCAACGGTAAAGGTTGAAGTTTTGCCGGTCGTTAAGGTGCTCAGTCTGATACTGGGATCCCGGAGCCTCCGGTTAACAGGCTAGTTTCCCTAGCCGGGGGGGCAGGACCTTCAAATTGTCCATCGATAGTAATACCTGCTTTGAAGTTGATCAGTGGGGGCTCTAACTACCCGCACTAGAACCTACATATGAACTTTGACTTGATCGTTTGAAATCATTTCTGAACGAAATCGAAAACTATTACTAGTAGTGAAGTCGAAACTTGAGGTCGTGCAGAGGACAATCTAACATGATGAGCAGGTCAAAAAGAGTGAATTGTCAACGGTAAAGGTTTTGGCCGGTCGCCGTTAAGGTGCTCAGTCTGATAGTAGACTGGTGAGGTCACTTGCTTGTGGAGCAGGCTGAGTCTCGGTGGGAGGGTACACTCCACCAGGCTGAGCCAGCCCATCCGGGTGTCAAGAGTCTCGACGAGACGTTCCGTGGGTAGTAGTAGGTCTACTGATTACCCAACTCATCAGTGCCGTCGGCAACGACGGTTTCCAGCACACCGGTCAGACATTTTCAGCCACTGCTGGCAGACTTTGATCAGTCTGGGAGTGGACTTTGCCGTGATTGCTTGTCAAGAATCACAAGAGTACGTGAACATTGCCTGTGAGCCACCAGTACTTGTGCAGACCCCACTCACATCAGTTTCTTCGTTGGCATTCACTTCAGTACTGATAGCCTGAGTTGGAACCAAAATGATAAGGTGATGTTCATATTTATTGATTACTTATGCGGTACATAAGACCTAAAAATAGTCCGGAAAATATCCCACAGAAGTACACACACGCTATGAAAGTCAACGGATTTTTCGCTACAACCCAGACTAGAAGGCTTTGCGTTGTGGTCAAACCAAGAATAGAGCTGGACCAAGCAGTTTGGAAGCTTTCTACCAGATCTGCTTCCTTTGGCGATGCAGCAGCCTTTGTTGTCTCTTTCTTCAAGGAGGGATTGAGACCATACAACCACTGCCTGAGACTTGCTATGTCACGTTTTCCTTTGTATTGTTCCAACTGCACGCCGTTCCTAAAACTGCAAAAACATTGCATCTAGTCATCATTTTCACATGATGTGTACGTACTATCTCAAGGTCGGATAGTGTTCGATCGACAGCTCGGACGCTTTCTGAAAACACACACAGCAGTGCAAATTGCAGAGCTGAAGTTGCCTGACCGTTGGATTCAAGGTGCAGTCGAATTGCGCCACTAAAAGCGAAGAATCAGCAAACTCTGCAGTTACAAAAAAGGAGAGAGAACATCATGGAGAAGGAACACTCTGCAAACTAACCTTCAGACAGCTGCTCGTTGACGGGATGGAACTTGTTGCATTCCGAACACCTTGCAAAGCAAGACAAAAGAACTTAGGTGACCGATTAAGTAATGAGAGCGAAGGAACCATGGGGCGAAGAACGTCACAAACGCATCACGGTCTTTTATCATTTCTAGAATCACCGAAAAATCAACAAGAAAATCAACAAGACAA